>JAQFZH010005634.1:0-10309 GCA_034695485.1 Entomobrya nivalis
GATATATATGACAAAGAATACCTCCTTCAATTGATTCATGGTTGGCATAAAAGCCTTTGTGATTATCATTACAATGGCGTTCATGCTCCTATTAAAGAAACAGTGCCTAAAATAAAATGTCCCACTTTGGTGGTTCACGGTGGACAAGACCCAGTGGCAGGAATTGAACACGCTGTGTTTTTACGAAGTAACATTCCGAATTCGAGGTATGTTAAAAAATCTTCATTACTCATTTTTATTTAAATAAGTTTTTAATTTATTATCTTTCTTGTCTTCCAACAGAATGAGTGTCATACCGAAAGGAGCCCACAACTTTCATTTACGCTACACTGACGAATTTCTAAAAGTTGCGACTCATTTCCTGGAATCGTAAAAGGCCTTTCACACAACGTTAGCATGCATTTATGATTTTCTGGATTTATTAATATTCACGTACAAATTATTTCATCAACATGGTTTATTCTGTTCGTAGTTTAAAAAAAGTTTGTTCTTATGTTACCCTAGGCGTACAAAAATATGCGAGTTTTTAACTTCTTTACATACTTACATACTTAAGTTTATTAACTACCGATTAGCGTAGCTAGGCAGTTAATGAGATTACGATCCTGTCTGTCTGTGTGTCTGTCTCTACTGTGGACACGATTTCTTGAACACTACTTGACCATGTGACACCAAACTTGGTACACATACACCTTACGTCAAGACCTTCCTTGGGATTGATTTTCAGACCCCAATGACCCCCCTGACCCGAGATATAGTGATCACAAGGTCACATGAATTTTAAATGGCATTTTTTATGGTCGATTCTGATACAGGATCACCAGCTAATCACAATGGAATGCATTTCAGACCCTCATATAGTTCGTGCTTTCCAATTGTAATAAGGTTATAAGAGCAGCAATTTGTTAGATTCGAATTGTCAATATCTCTTTATTCAGTTTTCCAATGTAAACATAATGTCGACATAATAATTTCTATATTTATGGTGTAGTTTTGGGAAATAATGATTTGTGTTATTAAAGAGAATGAATTTTTATCTGGAATTTAACCCGATTGAATATAAATACAGTACAATGTTAATTTTTAATGCAGTTAATATTTTTTATCATTTATTCCAAATTTACTGATCAATTAATAGCTTTTAAATAGATTATTGGTTTACATGATTTACATTTTTTAAACAAACAAATTTTGAAGTCAGGTATGAAAACCAACTAAAATTTCAAGACAGTAGCATTTCTTATTATTGACGGAGAAGAACACATAATTCTTGAGTCTTCATGTTAACCACATCAAAAGTAATGTCAAAGGCCATCCGGATCTGTGCAGCGGTTGCAGGAGATAACATGACAATATCAGCTTGAATGCTGCCCTTCAACTGCAATTCCCGCCATAGTATTTTCGTTGTTTGCCATAGCATGAATATCTCGTGCAGCGTTCCAGACAGTATCCTGTAACTCATTTGCCTTGGAGGAAACAGCATCCCAGTCTACCATTCTAGGAGCCACTAAAATATACGGTAAAAATTTAAAATATGTAATTACATTGCAAAGATGATGCCATGTATTTAGATTTATAGGAATATAATTGTGGATGTGTTACCTGGGGAGCTGGAGCATACTGCAAGGCAAGCTGCCAAAAACGATGCGACTACGAAAACTTTCATGGTTAAGAATGGGATGTAATTTTATAGTTGTCAAGTTTGGTTGTTGGTGCTTCTCGAATTGCTGAGAATGAACTGATGCTTTTTCGATAATCTTCACACCCGTTTTATACTACGAGATTTAGATTGACATTTGACTTTCGATAAATTGGCGGTTGTAGTAGTTATCAAAACCTTATTAACGAATGTGTAATTCTTGCTACATTATTAAGAGTGCATGTTGTTTTTCCGTCCAAAGTGAGTACATTTGATTGAAGTTCAAGGTAACCTAATTTATGGAAAAATGTATTTCTTCATTTTGCATTTGATGTACCGAATCTGGGTACGACGGAAGGTGAAACTACTATTCGATATACAGGATAATCAATCAAATCTAGTTAACGGGTAACATCCAGGTAACAGATTAATTAGAATCATGACTAAATGTTAAAAATGCACTTAATTAAAAAGCGTTACAACTTTACTTACAAGCTAACACATGGTACCACATATATATCCCGTAATATATAGACCAATATATTACTAATTCTATAAAAATTCATATTTAAAAAGTTAAACAAACACAAAGTATGTCAAATCGCATAATTGGATTTGTGTGTCGTCACAATCTAATAAACAATTTTTCATTGGCTACACAACCCCATCATCACTATAATATCATGCAACAAGTTCATGAAGTGGTATTAGGTGATGTTAAATTAAATGCAAAGTACACCCACAACTGTATATAATTCTCCCATCCAACATTGGTGTGTTTGACTGAGGTTCAAGGTTATTGTATTGTTGAAACAACATGTTATTCAAAAAAATATGAGTAACGGTATTAGGGTACGATTGAAGGTGAAAATGCATGTCATGCTAAAAAATATCGATCAAATCAATCAGGTGTTAAGTCGGAAGATAAACGATACAAAATGCAATTGAAAAATACACACCATTACATACCTACTGTTGCCCGATTATGGGAGGATATGTACGTGTAAATATATCTATGCATCGATCAATCAAAGATAAGTATGTCCAATGCAATGCTGTGCAAATATGTATATAATTTTTTGCATGAAGGCTTTACCTGCTATATTTACCATTTACATGCTTTAAATATAATTTATACTGGGGTGATGATCATGGTTTTCCATTGGTAGCTTTTGTCCAAATAACTTTAAGAAATGAAAATAACGTTTATTACAAACTGACTTGCTCTCTGATAAATAAATACGCTCATTTGTCTTAATAGGTCATTGTTCTGCATTTGAGTTTCATTTACTAAACTAACGGTATATTGGGGGAAAATCGGTTGAAGTCTTTTACGTAATTTGATATATTTGTAAAATAGACAAACACCAAATGTGATATATATTTTTAAGGAAAGAGCTCAATATACATGTAAGGGAAAAGCAAATAAAGATTCATTAATTGATATTAAACTAACTTAAAATTATACTGATAACACAACACAATCAATTTTCGTTTAATGGAATTCTTGCATAATATATTGGTATTAATGCACTTGTATCAGTGTGATAAAAGGTAATCGTTTTTGCCTAGTCACAACACCCTTTGTTCTAATACTACAAATCGTAATATGTAAATTTTTATTTTTGAATCAGGGAACCACAATAATGTTCTTCTTTGCGTTGAGTAAAAATTTAGGTAAACCTATTACATTTATTTAAGGAATACAATTTAGCTGTCTTTTTATTTACACACCAATCCCCATACATAGTATAAACAAGACCCCTGAAAATAATTTTGTTAAACGTTCTTTGGACAGCATGTGCTTGTGAAAATGGATTGCCCTGTAAGCCGGTTAAATTGAAAATACAGCCGAGACCAATTACACATGACTACAAATGATACCGCACCTAATGGTGACGACAATATTAAATTTTCCCAGTTTATTTAGGTCGTGTTTAGTTACTATGCCATTGTACATACAAGGAACTTTGCCTCTTTATTTCCCTTTTTATCAAACGTAGAGAGTAAGTTAAGCTACAATGATTGATTATTCCTCATGGTAGTAAATAGAAAGGGATAATTAGTATACAATTTTGCTTCATGTGCTTTAGTGCATGAAAATGTCTTCAATTAAGTGAATAAATGACGGATTTTTTACATGTATGTATGTGTCTATCGTATTAAGCTCTGATATCGTAATTTATTATTTTCCAATTATTTGATTATTTCCAATATTTGTTACATAATTTCTCATTTTTCTAAAATATTTTTTTTGAAACAATATATGGAAACCAGATTTGTAAACCCGAATAAAGAGACCATGCTACTTGTTACCAAGTTATTATTGACGAAGAAGAACATAGAGTTCTTGGGCCCTGAGAGCAACCACATCAAAAGTAAGATCGAAAACAGCCCGGATCTGTCCAGCAGTTACTGGTGTCAACAAGGCAATATCGGCTTGAATACTTCCCTTCAGTTTGCCAATAGTTCCTTTAAGATCTCCAACAAGGGCTTTGGCCTCTCCTTCAGTTAAAGTTTGAGCAGCAATGGCTTGATTGGCAATGTCCAAGATAACGGATGCTTCTAATCTTGCCAGTTCAATTTTCACCAGGACCGCACTTCCAACAACAGCATTTTCGTTTTCGGCCAAGGCCAGTATGTCTCGTGCAGCGTTGCTAACCGTATCTTCTAGCTCAGTTGCCTTGGATGAAACAGCAGACCAGTCCACAAGTTTGGGAGCAACTAGAAGTGAAACGGAAGTACAACAGATATAATTATAGTGTAAGGAAATTTTTACATGTATTTAAATTTATAGGAATAAAATTGTGGATATGTTACTTGGAGAGCTGGAGATTGTGGCAAGGCAAGCTGCCAAAAAAGATGCGACTACGAAAACCTTCATGGTTAAGAATTGGATGTAACTTACAGTTGTAAAGTTTGCTGGTAGGTTCTTGTTGAAACGCTGAGAGTGAAATGACGACTTTTACAAAATCACGGCACCTCTTTTATACTACTGCTTTGAAATGCAATTTTGTTTTTCAATCAAACACAGGTGTACTCGTTATCAAAGAATATTAATTCAATAAAGTGCAAAGCAAAGTACACTGATTTTTGCATGTACACTTTCCATCAAAGTCGGGTAAATTTAACTAAAGTTCAAGGTTAATTGATTTATGGAAAAAGAATTTCTTCACATTGTGATTGACTTACCGACTTACGAGTACAATTGAAGGTGAAATTAAATCTGGAGTTTTATGGCAATCAATCAAATCAAGCATGGTAGTTAATTAATTAGCTTATTGATAAAATGTTTTTCAAAGTGCACTTAATTAAAAACGTTTCATCTCCATGCGCCAGCACATGATTGCTTCGTGCTCTCTAGGCATACTACTGCATCGAATGTTTAAATGGAAGCCTATGACAATTGAGTACTTGGATTTTTATGCCATCATCATTAACTATTTTGCATTGGTAACACACCCCCTGATCATTTCGCGATCATCACCTGATTTCATACAACATGTTTCTTGAAACGGTATACATAAAATGATGTAATGCAGTTGACATTTACAAATACTTGATGCTCACATGCAATTGAAATGCAAATTACACTGATAACCGCATGTTATTTAACCACCATAAGTTTGAGTGAGGTTCAAGGTTTTTTTATTTGGGAAAACATGTTGTCGGAGTATTTATTGAGAGACGGCATTAGGGTACGATTAAAGGTAAAAATGCATTTCGTGTTACAAAAAGCAATCGATCAAATCAAATAATTGGCTTAGAGATAAAATTGCAGTTGGCAAAAACAAATCATTAACTGTAAAAACCCATTTTTAACAGCATACATGTATGTATGAATGTGTCATATTTTTCAGATATCAATCAATCATATGTTGGTATTTAAAATCGATTGAGTCAGTTTTAAGTTGCCGCTGATTGATATATAACGATTAGCATAGCATTAGCATATAGGTAAATGGAAATAAGAATAAACGTGTTACTAAACTAGATTATACAAATAAAGCATTCTCCGGCCTCATATCTGGTAGTTTATTGTGCGAATTCATTATATCAAACATTCAATAATATTCACAAGGAGACCGGATCATTAGCACTTAAGTATGTATCTAATTTTTACGTCGAGATTTTATTAGCTATATTTGTATCTAGAATCTTTCCCTGAGGCCCCAGGTTTTTCTTTGGTTAGCGTTGCTCAGAGATATTTTTTAATTCAATTTAATTGAATTTTCAGATACAGCTAAAATGGTTAAAGTCACTTTTATAATAAGATAAAATTCAAGCTAAGAAAATCTCTATTTTTTCTTAACAGGTCAGTGCCATGCATTTGAGTTAAAAAGTTATGGATCAACTGAATGAACGGATATCATAAAAATAGTTAAACGAACAAATATAATTGATGTATTTATAAATTGCTCATTATGCATGCAATACGAAAAGCACAAAAAATACATACTATTTAATATTTGCTCAGAAAATACTGATAACACATCACTATTGCTTTTGCACACACTTCAAAATTCGTTTAATGGAATATTTGTTTGGCATGTATGTGTGCACTTATATAAATATGATGTAAAATAATGATAATGATGCTTACCTATCAATATAACTTTTTCTATAAAGATTTATCAGAAAAAAAATTTACTATTGACCCAGAATATTAAAATCCTTTGTCTGTTTGAACATCAAAAATTTCGATAAAATAAACTCTACACTAAAAACGACAAATACTGATGCTAATAAGATGCCATATAATATTATAATAAATTTAAAATTCCTTATTTTACCACAGTTTTTGGTCGTATTATTTACATTGGCAAAAGAACTGGATAACCTACTATTTCCTGATGAATACCAACCTAATGGCGTGTACTTATAAACGATTTGGTCTACCATGCTAAACCTATTCCATTTGTAAGGAACTTTGTTGATTTCTAAAAACTGATCTAATGCAGCTCTTTGCGTAATAATTTCTAGATAATGGTTTTGATAACCATACAAACCGGATTCAGTAACAGCACTCATTTTCACTCTAAAAATTTCCATTAAGTAGGTCTTATAACAACTATACCACAAATATAATTCCGGAAACACCACCTGCTCCTTATTTTCTACTAAAATATAATCCCCAAACATCAACAATAAAAGCTTGGAATATAGCGTGGTTTGAAATCGATATCCACTTCCGGGTTTTACATTCGTTTTGTAAAGCCACGCAAAACGATTTAGTGTAGAACACTCATTTATTGTATATTTGCCTCCTTCTTTTCTGTTATGTTCAAGAAATTTGTGAACACCTTTTCTACCAACTAAAAACTCACCTACGTATTGCCCGCAGAGAAATCTTTCCTGTTGTTCAACTCCTGAGTATGCTAAAATCATAACGTTTTCCATTGAACTGAAATACCAATGTATTTTTTCTTTTAATTTGGTAAAATATTTTCGCAGGGATTTTTGTCCCTCATTTATGGAATTGTCAGTTTTGTAAAACTCTATAAAGGATTTGGAGTCCAGTAACAGTTTAATACTGCTGTTGTGTAACAGTGCAGAAAACGACCCTGGAATATCGGTAGGATCAGGATTCTTTGTCAGTGATGCATAAATTGTTGAAGTGTATTGACTTCGAATTAAATGACAACAATATAGCCAAATTATTACTAAAAACCAATTATTAAAATTTATGTGTTTACGAAGATCGTCTTCTTGTTCAAGCACTGTAGCGTACAGCCAATATAATGAATTTTTCCGTAAGCCTGTCAACTTAAGTATGTAGCCGAGACAAATAACAATGCCCAGAATTGGCATCGGCAACAATAAAGTCATGGCTATAATGTTAATGTGTTCTCTAGTGTAACTATGGTTGTTTATAAGTATCGAATACCTGTAGCCATGATACTGGCTACCGGTTGGGAACAAATGCTGAATTTGAACTTGCCATCGTACTGATGAATGAACGGATCTGTAGAAATATAAGTGTTTCAGAATACTTTGGCACGACTCTGATGTACAGTTTATTGATGCTGCTATCATAAGCTTTGCACAATCTTCAGTTGCAGTGCTTAGCAAGGATATATTGTAGTATATTCTTTTTCTGTAAAATGGGCATTTATTTTCTGGGTTCCAGTAATGTGAATTGGGAAGGTCGCTTATCCAAATTGACATCGATGCTTGTACTCCGCTCAACAGTGCAGAACTTATACGGTACCTATTTAGTGACATATTTAACCTCTTAATTGGTAACCAGCGTAATGATTCACCTTTCCAGCAATCTTCACTTGTTGGTTTACATGGAACAAATATTCCGTGGTCAAAAAGGTTGTAAATGATTACATTTGTGCTTATTTGATAGTGTGATATTTCCAAGAGAATTGGTTCGTTCATATTTTGAATAACTGACAAAACTACAAAGTCAGTGACAAACAATGTCGTATTAAGTTGTTTGTTCAAACGGTATATACGATCGTTTAATAAAAAGGTTTTTAAGTCATCTAAAATGGGAAATTGTACTGTGCACAATGCACTGTATCGATTCGGCAAAAGTACGTTACGATAAATTCCTGAAATAAGTTTTAAATCCAATTGAGTTGCCGTTGGAATGTATGTTTTTTTGTACCTAGTAGTCGGTATAGAATATTTTTCGTTTGTAGTTTGGATAATGGGAAAGACTGGTCGCTGGGTTGTCCATTGATATGAAATAAAACTTTGTTGTAAATATGCGCTTACATTGGTCATCCAAAAGAGATGGACGGTACACAAATTGAAGGCATTGAAAAATTCCTGATGTTCTAAAATTGGTTTGTGTAATTCTTTTAAAGCGTCGATCGACATTTCGCACTTTTCGTAATAGCTGATTTGTTAGCAGGAAGGAAGAAGAATATTATGAACAAAAGTTCCAGATAACGGGAAAAGTGATACTCAACGTTTTAGAATAAATGGATACAATAGATAAAATTTGTAACAAATTTGTAATGTGAAAAAAATATTCAAGTATGCGAGTACACTTACGTTGCCTTTAGAATTTTTAAACGAACTATCATGCAAGTTGAAGTTTTCTATTACTAAAGACAAAACTTTCTAAGTTATATTTTACGCTTAGGCAATGTCTATAAGCTAAAAGGGATATAAAACAAGTTGGGACACCTCTGTAGCAACTGACGACATGAGATGAGGGAAAAGTCGGAGGAAAATTATGTACGCCTGAGAGTAAATATTTTTTATGTCTGTTCTAAATACTTAGACCTTTCGTCTGGAATTTTATTAATGATATGACATGCATTCAGCTTAGAAATGATTCAAAAATAATTTGTTTTCATACCATTAGTAGTGCAAACTAGAAGCCATATTACCTTTAAAATCTTGAAATCATTCTCAGTTTACCTATACACAAGTGTTTTTTTCAACCTGATAAAGTAAATGAATTTAAGCTATTCGAACAGCTTACAAGTGTTTCTGTAATGATATATTTTGGACCCAATTTGTCTTTCTTGTTATATTTTGGTAATCAGATTCCTAAATTATGCTCCGATGTAATAAATATGTATGACACCAATATACATGATGTTACCCCAAAAATACATGTAAAGTACCAACCATTAAATAAATCCATTTTTATCGTATTTATTTAACCATTCTATGTGACGTATTTTTGCTGAAAAAAAATTGTTATATTAAAATAGATTTATTAATGCCTTCTGAAAGTACAAAAGTTTAAGTATTTCAGTAAAGGTGATTTCGGATTACAATAAATTGGAAAGACCAAATTAATGCACACATGCTAAATATTGTCTACGGATTTACGATGAATTAGAAAGTACATATAAGCCTTGAGTTACAGTTGTTATTGACGAAGAAGGGCATAAAGTTCCTGTGCTCTCATAGCAAGGGCAACATAAGTAGCATCAATGGTCATCCGGATCTGTCCAGCGGTTACTGGAGTTAACATGGAAATATCACCTTGAATGTTTCCCTGCAGCCTAACCATAACTCCTCTCAGTTCTCCAACAAGAACCTTGGCTTGTGCTTCAGTTAGAGTTTGTGCTTCAATTGCTTGATTAGCCCGATCCATAAGAACAGAAACTTCCATAGTTGCCATTTGAATTTTCATTTCCATGGCAGTACAAACAGCAGCACTTTCATTGCATGCCATCGCCATAATGTCCCGTCCTGCATTTTTCATTGTATCTTCCAACTCGCTGGCCTTGGCTGCCACAGCGTTCCAGTCCACCATTTTTGGAGCTATTAAAAGTACATACATTATAGATAATTATACCAAATTATAAAAATGGATGATAAAGTTTATGGGGAGATTGTTCTTATTTAAGATACCTGGAGAGCTATGGCTTGTGGCAATACAAGCTAGAAGAACACACAGGGCTACGAAAACCTTCATGGTTAACAATGAGGTGTATGTATAGTTTAGTGTAAGTTTTTGTATGGTAGGTTAAATCGTTAAAAATGAACCGATGCTTCCTGGAAATAAAGTAAACCCTTTTATAGTCCTCACTTCTAACTTAATTTTAGATCAAAAGCTGTTTTAATGCGTAGTGATTATCAAGGAATATTTAGTTTGTTAGTTAGTTTGAATTGCTTATTACGTAGATAAATTTCGATTTATCGTAGTTATAATTTTAGTTTGTTTGTCTGTCTGTCCGTCTGTCCGTCTGT
>JAQFZH010005635.1:0-10309 GCA_034695485.1 Entomobrya nivalis
ATAATATGTGCGTTTTCTTTTTATCGATATCTTTCTTTTTTAATGATAAATGATTGAGATATCATTTGAATTTGGCAAGTGTCTGTTTCATAACATGTCATTTTCGTATATTATGTGGATATACTCACACAAACAAACCAAACCAAACCACATGATGAACGAGCAATGACAGTGCAGTGGTCGATTTTTTTTTCTCTTTTTGCATCTATCTGCATCATCATTTTGTCAGCATAATATATCGTGGGAGCACATTATAGCCAAACAACAGGAGCAAGATCCTACACTTTTCTGTGCAAAGTGCCATTAGTAATGGCAGTAGAAACAGAAGATGTTCACTTGAGATGATGTCTCATGGCTCATGTGACGAGTTGACTGGCTTTTGCATGTGAGTGTGAGAGAGAAAGTCGCTCGCTTCAACTCAACTCTGCTTGCACACACATTTAACTTTTTTTCAAGGCAGCAGCGTCAGGCACGCATACTTGACCACAAAGCTATGTAAAAAAAAGGATTGTTTCATCTTCCAAGATTACACGCGAGACGTGCTTCAATTTTTTTTTTCTTTTTCTATTTTATTCTTAAAATTGAGATTTTTTGTCATTTGACTGGGGCAACTTGAGACTACTTCTGTCTTTCCTGTAGGTCGAGCGTATAATAATTTTCCAGAAGTTTTTTTGATGGTCAAGTGCAATAAAACGGTGGTATGCTTGACAGGATGGCAAAGATTGAGATGTAAATAATTTGTAGTAAAAAAGTGGACTTGGATTAAAATGAAGCGATAAAAATTCATATATTCATTGGCAAGCATTAATAATGATGATGATCATCCTCATGTGATAATGATGATGTACTTGATTGGATTTTATTAGAGAAGATGAAATGGCATGAAAAAATGAAATAAAATTATTGCATTGTGGTGGCTTGGCTCTGGTGAGCAAAGAGCAGTAGGCATTGCCAAATAATAATATTATGTGTAACAACACAATAACATTAATCGAGATGATGAGGACGAAGACGATGATGATAAGAAAAATGAAATGGAGAGTGATCTGTGCAGGTAGCTTTATTGGATAGAGATGGGCAATAATAATGAAAAAAATGAAAGATTATTCTTATAAAAGTAATATAGGTGATATAGTTATTATAACAGTACATTCTATGATTATTGTGCCCGTGAGGAGGACAACATGACGAAAAAAAAACTGTGTAAGGACACTCGAGTAAGATGGCTAGAGTTAGAAGATGCGAAAGAAGAAAAAGGGCATTAAGTAAAGCAGATGATGATGTTTATTGTTGATATACCACACCCTGTTTGGTTTGCTTTGGCTTTTTGGTTCGTTGTTCCTTTACAATAAAATGCTGCAACAAAATAATAAGATGCAATGCAATAACTTGTAATATCCTATCTGAATTGAGCGAGAGAGAGAGATGAGCTTGCACTTTGATGGAGTTACGTACCTACTTATATGCGTGCATGCTCATAGTCATCCATATCTACGGGGAATTTTAAACTAATAACTAATAACAAGGGAATCTTAATCAGATAATAGGAAAATTTGATAGAGAAGAGCAAGAACATATCTGAGCAGCAATATATTATAAAAAAATTGCATATTGGATTGGATTAGATATATGTGTAATGTAGGTATATAGGGAATTGTTATAAAACTACGGTGTGGTCGGTGGTGGTGGTGGTTGAGAAGGACGAAAATTTAAAGACGTCGACCGCTACTCTTGCTTCTGCAGTGATTATAAGAAAAAAAATTATATGTGTATATGGCTATAATATTATTAACTTCTCAATATGTATATATTTTTTTCTTTATATCAAAAGGATGATCATCAAAATCATCATCATCGTCATGATCGTCGTTTTGAGATGGGATAGATAGTAGTGTTGTTGTTGTGAGATGAGATGTGATGCAGTTTTGCAAGTGTACATAGTCGTCTTGATCTAGTTTTTCCATCCCACCACACCCTTTCAATTGAAATGCCTCTTCTTCAGCAACTTTTTTGCAGATATACCTGCTGCTTTATAAAAATGTACTTTCGTTCCTTCACTCACAGCCGTCGTCCATTCCTCTGCACTATTGCCTGCAAACAAGAGATCCTCCTCGCCTCACAATCACACTCACCATTGCATTTTATCAGCGTCTTCCTTTCGACTTGTCTTCTTCATCTCCTTTTTGCCGAGGACATCAACTCAACTCACTTTTTTTTCTCGTCTCTTATTTTGCAATAGCCACAGCCACACAAACATCTTTATGCATGCTTCACAGTTAACTTTACTTTCATCCTCTTTTTTTCTCGTTTGATGGCACAGCCACGCCACGCCATACCACCTTCTGATATTTTGTTGAATTGATGCTCTTCATTAACATCATTATAACTGTTATGTATGCAGTGAGCAAGAACAACAATGGAAAAAAATACATTTGATATTATGATTATTTTATATGACAATGATGAGAGATGAGGAGGATGAACGAGATGATCACGGTAAATTGGTAATCATAATAAAAAATAACGAAATGATCACGTCGCACACACGAACTCACCAACTGCAGAACATAGTGCCATTTTCTTTTATGTAAAAAAAATATGCATAACAAGTAGCAAAGAAGCAGTTTTACCTTTAAAATTAATTTTATACAATTTTACTCTCTTTCTTCGTCTGTCTTCATAGCTGAAAGCTTATGCAGAAAAAAGAAGATATTTTGGTCAAGACTACAATAGCTGTGTAGTGTAATAATATTTTCTTGGATTGAAATGATGCAGCATCATCGTTTTGTTTGATAATCAAACATATTTGCATTTTTGCATTCAAAAAAATATTTGAGTGGGGCGCGTCCATCCACCTTTTCCTTTCATTTGACTTGACTGTGATGCGATGTTGGTTCTCTTTTAACTTGACTTGAAAATCTGCTTCTATTTGGTCACTTATATTTTTTTCTCTTTTGACGCTTGTTAGCTTTTAGTGTTTTTTTTATGATTTGTATCGTTATTGTTGCATTAGAAGTGTGACATTTTTACTACAAGAGTGACTGGGTTTTCTGTGTGGAAATAAAATCTACAAGTCTATTCTTCAAAATCATTGAATAATGAGTAATACGCATATATACAATTTTTTCATTGATTTTTTCTTGGTCAATTAAATGATGAACAGGACGACGACGGCATGCGTTCAGCTCAGCAATTTTTATGAAATATGATGATATTGAAATTGATATTGACTGTGTATTGATCTGAAAAAAGTATGTAATGGCGATTATAATAGATTTACATTATTATGATATTGAGGAGCCCTTTTTGCCAAAAGCGAAATACAGAAAAAATTGGAAGAATGTTTGGTAATAATGTAATATGCGTGTAGTTAGCTTCAGTGAGTTTTGTTCGCGACCTCCATTGTTATTTTGTGTCCTTACACATCCATCTTGTTTGTTACGTACGACTGATCAGATCAGAAATCAGATCGCCAAAAAAACCAAATTGCTATGTTTTGTTGTTTTGTATAAGTGCAGTCAATATAGATGATAATACGGTCAAGTTAGAGAAGAAGCGTGTGGATTGTATATATTGAAGCGTTATTGCTTCACATTTATCATTTTTCATTATGGAAGGGCTGTGGTCTGGTCGTTGGTGTTGGTGTGGGTTTGGCTATCGGGTTTCTTCTTCGTGTAACATTTTTTAGCTGCAAGAAAAGAAGAAGGGAGAGAGAAGACGACAGAGTGGAGAAGAAGAGGACTAATTATCTCGTGTTCTCCTCCCCAAAAATGGCAATTTATTATGTATAGATAAAGTAAGATAGGTGCAAAAGAATTATGCAGGTAGACAGAAGACAGAGAGGAGAAGACTGTGAACATGAAAAACTGGGCCAAATTCCAAAATGATGGGCAAATGGTGTATGCAAAAGTGCAGCAGTTGAATATTAAATGAAGTGCCAATATGAAAATTAATCAGTGAAGCCATTAGTTCAAGAGGAGTTGATCTATTTTTTATTTATTTTTATTATTATGTGACGACCTTCCAAATTCCAATAATGAGCAGAAGCAGAGTAAAGAGAGAGCATATCTGAGAATATATACATCTATGTATTTTTTGAATATATTTAATAAAGATAAATGCTGCTGGTTGATCCACTTATCAAATTACCTATTTTTCTTGTAACAATAGACCATGATTTTTGATGATGATGATTGGTATGATGACATGTTAAACAGAACATATCATCCAGTTCCTGGATGTCCTTAAACAAAAAGGTGTGGACACCTTGGAGCTATATCTTCAGATTCTTCTTGATGTGTCACCACAATAGTTATTGCATTTCATAGAGCTATATTCATTACAAATACCTTTCCTGATTGATGTAAAATGTTAATGAAAATGATGCTCTTTTCTGGTGGACTCTTTGGTCGACTACACTCGCATGTCTCATCATATTTTATGTAGAAGATGCGGCAACAATAAAAATACAGATTAATCAGATTAGCAAGAGAGAGAGAGAACCACTCATTATGGTGCATATGTACAAAAATGCAGGTAGTGCTGGTACTGGTTATAGCTAGGCTCATTTATAAAAAGCTGTCAACATAATTTAATGACACGCTCTTCTCACTGTCTAATTAGTGCTGGAAATATCCATATAACCTGTTTCATTCATTATGCCAGTTTATCGTAGCACTCACAGAATAAAGCGCATGTAAAAATAGGTAAATTATGTTAATTAAACTGGACACACTGCTGTCTGGCTGACGAAGATATGTAAACACCCTGAAAATTTAAGTTTTGGAATGCGACACTTTTTTTTGGTGATGTTAGAATATTTTGTTTTTCTGCCTGCAAAAAAGTGCAACAAAGTTACGAGAGGCACATAAAAATGTGTTATTTGTGTTTTCATCTTGTCCGCATTTTGTAAGCTATCGTGTTTGGAGCTAAGATTTCAAAGACGACAAGAAAAGACGCACAGGCATGTGAATAAAAAAATGCCTCGGTTGTAAAAATTGAGATTTGAGCCCATATTTGGCAGGTGATCCATTTAAATAAGGAGACACTCTCGATCATCAACAAAAAAGAAGACGAAATTGATGATACGTACATTGAATTCTCGGTTTGTGAGGTATGATGATCATGTGATATGATCTTGAAGAGACACATGTTCCTTTTATGTGTACTGATCACTCTTGACTCAAAAAAAGAAACTACATCATCATCCTCCTCTCATTATTCTCGTCATTAGATTTTTAGATTAATATTGGCTTTGATGATGATGATGAAGAGAGACCGACCCTATCACTTCTTTACTGTTTGCCAGCTGTACAGGTATTTTATTGTGTCACCAAATAGAAAAATGAAAGTCATAATATATTAATAATTTTTTTTATAAAGCTTTGAGGAATATATTGGCACTAGGCGCAAACAGGTGACATGTCAATAATTTTTAACATGCGTAGATTCGTCTTCCTTTTGATATCTTGAAATTTATAATCAAGTCATCTCTGAATGAAGAGCAGTCAATAATAATCAGCTTACTGAATTTATTGTTTATCTCCATAAAAAAATGACTCGTCTCTTCTATATTTTTCAAAGATATACTGTCAATATAACTATACTTGTAGATATATACACCTGTAAAAGGGTTGAGGACATGCCATCATCTTCTTTAATCATGATCACTCCATATAATACCATATAATCACTGTTTGTGCAACTTTATATACTTCGTACTTCGCTCCCAAATTACTCCCAAAGCACAGTTACACGCTTTTACATTTTCGGCCATCTTCAGATCTAATCTCAAGATAAAGAAAATAAAGTCGCCTAGTCTTATTGCTTTTTCCCTTTCTGGATCGCTTAATTACAGGGGTAGCTACTTTAGTACACAGATTCCATTTCCAACAATGCAATGTGCAGTTAATGAGCATCGCATTGCGTAACAGTTGCAAATATAGCTTCAAAAAGGTGAAAACAGACGATTGTCTCAGGTCGCCCCAAAACGCAGCCCACATCCCAAAATGCACTTTTGCATTTTACAGCTTGCCGACTTGCAAATAATTTTAAGTATTTTTTTACCAAAACATGTAAAACTGGAGCAGTAGACGGCTATTTTTTTCATGAAGCTAAACAAAAAGTTTTAGAGATTGACAGACTGACTTGACTTGTTACGAAATCATCTCCCCACTTACTTCTCTCCTTCTCATCATTCTCATCATCACCATCGTCTTTTCATCAACAAAGACGTATTAAAAGCTTTTCTTTTTCTCCAATAATAGCACTACAAAACCTGATTAACTAGATTTTTTGTGGAAAAAATATTGGCTTCGTGTGTAAGGAGTAAAAGAGGTGTTGTGTCTAGTGACGTTACATTTTTTAAGTACTCCACACACTTATATTGCAATATTACGCAACATTTTCAGCTTTGAGATGTCTGATGTGTCGTTCTTTTGATTGTAGTGCAGTGTGGTGGTGGAGGTGATGATGATGAAAAAGCTCGCTCGCCTCATACTCATGTTCACGCCTAAATTAGCTAATCCCATGCTTCAACTTGATAATTTTCTTTTTTTTTTCTGTGCTTTTTCCCCTTTTTGCATATTTATACAAGCCGTGATAATGTTATACATATTGTATCTCTCTGGGCATGATGATAAGATGAGATACACGTTTTTCCACCGCCGCCATACCGCAACTTTTATACCTATCTTCGTTTCATTCAAGTATGCATACATGTTATGTATGTTATGTAGCAGTCGTCAAAAAAAATCACTTTCTATTTCTCTTTTAGTGCCGCCGTACGGAGGACGGTGTGTTTTTAGGTAAATAAGTTAGTTAACAAAATCGTCTGTTCA
The DNA here is from genome assembly GCA_034695485.1 of Entomobrya nivalis. NCBI lineage: Eukaryota > Metazoa > Arthropoda > Collembola > Entomobryomorpha > Entomobryidae > Entomobrya > Entomobrya nivalis. The sequence continues at coordinate 6,840 of JAQFZH010005635.1, forward strand.
TTTTTGTTGTGGTATTTATTTGTGTATCATGCTTCTTTTCTTTTGCAAATTGAGTTGAAGTTTATTACGCATTTTTACCCCATCCAATGCATCTTGCAAATAATTTGGACCAAATTTTTAATTATTTTCGCAGAAAAAAAAGAGCGGAACCATGTAAGAATATTTATGTATGTCTTGTGCGTGTGTGTAAAAAGTAAAGGCGAGGAGAAAAAAAACTTGTTATGTCATCAGTTAGACATTGTTGCTGATTTGATCATGGTGTATTTGTCGTCTCCTCGTCATTGTCACACCACAAAGAACCGTCATGGTTTTAATGTTTGTAGTAAACTATGCAGTGGTGGAATTGCTGGTTTGTAGTGGTGCCTTTAGCGTCCATCACGCTTTTAATCATGAATTTTCAAGTAGGCAGCAGAAAGAGATATAATTGTTCAAAAATTTGTAGTAAACTTGCTGCTCTCTGTAAAAATTTGCGCGCTCTGTTGCCTGCGGTTCTTGTGGTAGTGGTGATGATAAGATGGTGGGTATCAAGAAAACATGCTTGGCTTTTATTTTTTGGTGAATGGGACAAAAATAAACAGCGAAGGCAATGTACATTTAGTGGGCTAATAATAGCATCAAAACAAGTCAGCAAGATAGACAAGACAGGGACCCAGCCTTCTGCCAATTAAGTCACCTCGGATATTATTCTCCTAAATAAATTCGTGGTGGTTTGGTTGGCACTCTGCGCTGTGTCATCCATTTCATCGCATTTTCAAAAAAATTGTACTATTGACGAAGGCCAGACCACTTGAGAGTAGTTAAAAAATATATTGGGATTGTAGGTAGGACCCTTCACTTAAATATGATAATCAGGTGCTCATGTTCATACATATATATCATACGCTCCGCTTTTTTCTCCTCCAAAAAATGAGGTAAAAATGTTTCAGTAATTTTCTGCGCTAAATCATGAGATCATGATGATGAGCTATTATATTTATGTAATTTCACGTTTATCTGTAGCTGCTGTTGGCTGTATCATTATCACTAACCAACCATAATTTAAATATATCGATCATATCGAAAATCATCGTGAATCGCCAATTCTTTGTATTTCAATGAGAAATTATGTGAAAAATGTATAATATTGACTTGTAAATCGACTGTCGACAGACAAAGAAAAAAATATTTTGATAAAAATATGCGAAATCAACAAGTAAAGCAAGTGAAGGGGAAAGAGTGGTTTTAAGACTTTATGCATGTTTTTTTTTTGTACATGGTTGCCTAACTTATTTATGTGCATATATTTTTGGATTCTCTCTGATTTTTAGTCCAATTAAAACACAAAAAAATGTGTACACACACACTGTAACACAAGCAAGGGAATCCTTATGCAGAAAAAAAATTGTGATTGTGACCCAATCACAAAGTCACGCCTTTGGCTTGGAAGATTGTATTGTACACAGAAAAAAAACACAGTCAGAGATCTTGATTTTTTGATCAGGTGAACTGGTGGCTGGGCTGAGGTATGGCGCATTGTTGGAAATGAGATTGTCACGACTCGGGCACAAGCCAAAAAAAATCGACATAAACCGCACAAAAGACGTTACATTTTTGTAACAGCATCAATGCAGCAATGCCTCGGAGGCTTTTTCCTCCTCTCCTTTTCATTCATTCAAATATATTCAACGAGATTAAAACCAGCAAAAATCTTTCTTTGATTTGTTGTAAGCGATACAATAAAAAGAGTGTGATGCGGTGGGCACTGCAGTGGAGAGGGAAATTGCAGGTGCCCTAAGGGCTGCACACGATTTATTTCTCATCATGATCATCTCTCTTTTGTACACATATTTCACTAACTTCCACCATCTCTACCACACCACCACTTGATTTACATTTAATATCCGATATAGCCCAGCCCTAAAATCTTTTTTTGTCTATCCTTCTCTTCTCCTAATTAACCATTCCATTTATTTTTAAAATGAGTTGAGTGGACTGATCTGCTATTTTTTATGTTGGTCTCTATGCTTCTGATCAGAACGTACTTAATTTTTATCCGCAAGCCAAACACGAAAAAACAAGCGGTGCGCTGCTCAATGCTCGCTGCAGCGTCGTAAGCGCAACGGTGCGTAAGATGTGTACATAAATAAACACAAGAAGTGACGACAAAAGAAGATTACGGCATAATCATCATCATCGTCGCTATCAAGTCAGTTTGAACAATTTTTTTTGGGGATGTAGAGCAAAAAAAAGCAAGTGCAGCTCTTAAATTCAACGCTGCGGTGGTGGTGGAGAGGGGCGATGGCGGTTTTCATTTCAAAACTTCAATTGCGAAAGATTTTTTTAAAAAGAGAGTAAAATGCATCTCTCTCACTACTTATCTTCTTCCACTTGATTGGTCATTCCATCAATAATCTCTGCTGTTTTCTATTCTGCTTCATCATCGTCATCATAATATCATCACAGACAAGACAACCACCAGCGTCCATTGCCATTATTGCAATCTTTATGCTAATATGTAATTCTTACTAAATCTATTTTAATCTGGGGTTGTACACAAAATGCATACATTACATAACAATGTGAATACACATGTAGCCTGTGAACATTCCCAATAATGCATTCCATCACTCGAGGCTGTGTAACTTTTGATTTAACTTTTTTTTCAATTTTCTTTAAATCAGAAAACTGACTCTTCAAACCAAGTCATCATCTCAGTTACCCACTTTACATAAAAATGCATTATCATTCATTATTGATACTATTGACGTAGGACAGTCATCAGGAGAGCCATCAAAACTGTTTAATATTTAAACTTTAATAAAAATTCTCATTCTTTTTTTTACTTGAGTTGAAATGTAAATTGACCGTATCGATGTCTCTCTTTTCATCTCACTGGCCATTTTTCTGGTTCTATTGTCTGTCAACACAACGTTTATATACATTACGTATACTCACAATAAAGAAACATCACATCTTTTGTTAAATGTGTTGATGGATAAAAAATAGATCTGTTGTACAGTTAATTGCATTTTACATCACACACAAAACTAACCGCTTTTGTAAGATTTATAAATTGCACGAGAGGCTGTGGCTGTTGTGTTACTTTGTAGCTTCTTTTTTTCATTTAAATATTTTTTTAAAGCGCAGACACACATGCGAGAAGAATATCTGATAAGATTGATAATATATTGCAATTACCAATCTTGTGTACTTCACTCAACTCACACCTGAAGGAGAATCTCATCATCATTTATCCTCTCTGATCATCGTCATCTCTTTTTTCTCTCATCTCCTCCTGTTCTGTTCTTCTTGTTATTGCTCTCTTTTTATTAAATTTTTTTCTTGATTATTTAACAAACGATGAAAAATCGAAAGCCTTTTGAAAAAGGAGATAAGCCAAAAGAAACAACATCCTTCCTTGTTACGTTTTGTAATTGCTACACTTCTGCCACTTTACTATTACGTACATTAGTTAACTATCATTATAAACT
>JAQFZH010005636.1:0-10309 GCA_034695485.1 Entomobrya nivalis
GAGGTCATGTGTGGGGTCATCAGAGGTCATGTGTGGGGTCATCAGAGGTCATGTGTGGGGTCATCAGAGGTCATGTGTGGGGTCATCAGAGGTCATGTGATGGGTCATTTGGGGTCATGTATTGGATCATTTCGGGTTATATTTGGGGTCGACCCTTGACCTTGGGGTTTGATCTAGGGGACTAAAAATCCAAGGTGGCCTTGCCCTTCACCATAGTGGCCTACATGCCAAATTTGGGGTCAATAGGTCAACACGTTCCTGAATTAGAGTGCGGACGGCCGGCCGGCCAGACGTCAATTTGAAAAAAGTCTTACCAGAGTTAACCCTAATTTTTCTTTCCACATTTCCAAAGGCCATGGAAGTTTCAGTCAAACTCCGACTACGTTGTGGTTTTAAACTCTTGTCGAACACAGGTAACGATAATGGCATTCCTGTCAGGTCCATTTGATCGCGATTTTTAAGTGGTAATATTTCAAATGTTGTGAAGCCTAGATTTTTCTCTAGCTCAAAACTTGTATGAGGCCTTGCAGTTACATAGAGTTTAATGTTGGGAAAACTTGCTTTTATTTCCCTTATGAGGTGCTTGGTCCATTCTTGATCTTCTAGAACGACTTCATGTAGACAATCGAAGAAAATACTCATAGGGAAAATATTATTTACTCCAACAAATACTTTAAGTATTTTTCTAGCTAAACCAAGTGGTGTGGCATATTCATAAATTACAAATTGTGCTGCGTGTTTGTAATCAACATTTTGGCCACGACACCGGCGTAATTTCTCTAGTAGGTCAGGTATTTTGATATATACAACTAAGCTTTTTTGTTGTTGTATCACAAGTCTCGCTAAATTTGCAAGCAAAAGCGACTTCCCCATTCCTGGGGAACCTGAAATACATATAGTCCTGCCGATCTCACTGTGATTGCTTTGGGTTTGCACCATAAAGTCTTCCTCTGGAACCTCCAACATTTCATGGTAATCATTTCCGAGTAAAATTGCTATTAAATTGGAGATCCCTTGTGTTTTACATAAAGTAAAAATTTCAGCGTCTGAATCATATTCTATAAAATGAGTAGGATTTTTTGAAAGTGATAGAATTTGGTTCCAGTGATCGATCTTGTCTAGCAAAATAAATCTAGCACTAATCTCAGTAACCTGGTCTGTGGAAAGGGCTGTAGTGTTTGGTTTGGCCATGCTGGTAAGCTTTTCTTCCCCCATTCCAGTGATGACAAATATGTCAGGAAAATGTTTCATGAAGATTCTCTCGTCAAGATAAAAACGTTTACGAAGCATCCTAGTCACGTAAATGTGAGGAGATTGTGAAGGGGGTGTAGTAGATTTCAGTAGAGTTAAGGGCTCGTTCCGTTTAACCATTAAAGAGATTTGTTGCAATTCGTAGATGGATAAAATATTGCACAGTTTAGTAAACAGAAGTTGAACTTTAACTTCCGAAAGAAATGTAGTTAAAGGTAAATCTGTCCCACCGATGTTTATCCTCAGGCGTTGTAAGTCTCGTAAAGAAAATGCAGTGCAGTGATGGCTATAGAATTTTCCTGGCATTATTGACCGCAGTGCGAAACTGTACCAGGTGCTTAATGAACACTGTCCCAAAAGTAACGTAGTGGCAAACCCCATACAGCAGCATAGATCCGATAACTATTTAAAAGAAAAGAAAATTAATCAGTTTTAATATACGATTAATGTAAAATGAAAGTCAAGATTTCGTACTTACATTTCGTGCCTGTACATAGTTCACAAAATTGACACATGACTGTATCTCCAATATTCTCATTATAAATCGAACTAAAAAAACGCCCAATTTACGTCCTGCCATCTGACTTATAATGTTTCCCATTTTTGTTGACCTTCTATACTCCAAGAATGGTAAATTTTAGAAATTGATTTATAGGGTATTGAAATAAAATTAAGCAAGAAAAGTTTAGGCTGTCTCCTGATGACTGTATTTCCAGTTCACAAATTAGGGTATTCAACGATTATTTCCCCAAAACAGGGATATATCTTCACAACTTTTTAATTCTAGTTAATGCTGAAGTAACTGCAGCTATCCTTTTTTATCAAATGAGCTCAAGCCGCAACGTTCATACAGGAAACTTGTATGAACAATATTTCTCGAACCAGCGTAAGTGTGTTATCATTGTTATCAATGACGGTCATCAACAGTTTTTCCGATAACATAAATTACTTATCTGTAATATGGCAACTTAAACAAGATTACAGAACAACGTCAAAGCATTCAGACTAACACTACAAAAACAATTATCAGTACAAACAGTCATATGTATTTAAAATCAAGTAAACTAAACAGCGTTATTTACATTCTGTTTTCATGTAAAATATAAGTATAACCTTATTGCAAATACGATTGGTAAACAATTGAAATGTTTTGGTGTGAATTCAGCATCAACCTGAGATCTTATTAATGATTTTAAAACGAATACAATTCGTAGAAACTTCTACCAAACATCAGTTTTGGTATTTTTTAATCGGGCTGGTAGAAGTTTTTGAAATCAAAAACAAACTAAATTAAATAGACAAGTATATTCGTAAATGAAATTTAATGAAAATTCGTTTGTGATAAAAACTAATCGAAACTTTAAAAGCCGAATTAATTCAAATATTATTTTGTCAATTACGCATAGTAAGTTTCATGTTAATGTTGTTAAAAGTTATGATCTTTAAAAATAGTTTCTTATGGCATGCAGTAGCTCATAGATTGTCAAATCAACAGCTTGGAATAATATTTACCGACCTATAAACTTGAAAAAAATTGTTTTGGCACATCTCATTTATTTAGAAACATGATTCAATAATTAATAATCAACAATGTTAAACTTGTGGAAAGGAAAACATCCATGGAAAGTGGAAATGCTCCTTTGAATTGATTATAAATACTTACCGATCAGTTATGATGTTCATCGTACATAAGGTTTTAACCGTTTCCTCAAAATTAAGTTAAGCAACTAACTTGACGACTTCAAAGATTCTTCATTTAATGCCAACTAAACAGATTTTCCCATCTTTATTGGATATTGACTTACGAAATCTACAACTACAAACATAATTTTCTATATTTTTCCTTGAAGTTCCATTGAAGTGATTGACATAGCAGAGACAATGCTGATTTTACAAACAAAGAAATATTCCATTGACTTGATTTAATTATTGCTGCCATTCATTAATGTTATCATATTTAATACTGATAAACCAATTTCGATGACCATTTGTAATTATTTCAGGAACAAGGACACAAAAGTATTTTGTTTAGATTATAATTATCAGGTACAAAATACCAATTTAACCAAGGTGTAACTGAGTAATAAATTGTTTTGCAATGAATGCTTTATTTTTTCTTAATACATATATTTGATGTGCATTGAATAAATGGAACACTCAAAGATAACGTTTTTAGGTCACTATATAGCATGTAAACTCTAGTCTCCAACCCAATCAATGAAATGCCACAAATAACGTAACAAACTTCCTCGTATAACAAAAGTAGCCTTGTGAACATAAGTGTCGAAAAATAATAACTTATTCAGTCGTATATGTGTTTATTTAAATGTGTTTACACAAGGATAGATGAAATATCTATTTATAGCTAACATACGCTCGTATATTTGACGAGCAGTACAGATCAATTAACGACATAATCATGCTTCGTTATCAGCATGACTTAAACTTAAAAAAAACATTGGGAAATAATAGTTTATGTTTACCTACACGTCAAATTGTTCTACCCTAGCGTTTGCCATTATCTTAATACTGATCGACGTTTACAGAAAGTCTGATTCGTAAGTTTAAAAAATAATTAGTTTATACAATCGTTTTAATAACTTTCTCGACTTACCATTATCACCCATTCATTAAAATATTTCTATTGAGGAATTTCTAGCTTTGCTTCATTAATTGACTATATTCAACGTTTCTCAAGTGATTAGAGCAAAGAAAACCATACACACAGAGCACATATGCTTATACAAACTCACTATCATTTTATAAGCCATAATCACACCGACTATTCAGTATATTGCCCAAACATGGGTTAGTATATGTATGAATATGATAAGCATTTATAAACATCAATGTTTCATTTCATAATGTATATATCGTTTTATACAAACACATTCCAATTTAACGGTTATATTGCATGACTACTGCACTCTACGAGTTTTTATCCAATTCACCGTGAAACTACGACACATTCTATTAATTATTGAATATTTTTTACACCCATTGTACATTAAGAAAATGTGTGTGTTGACGCAAGACCAGCCCTTTTCCTAAATTTGTCCGTTAAAACTAACGTATAGCTTGATATTGCCGTAAATACAAAAGTTCCAACAGACAAATTTAGGAAAAGGGCTGGTCTTGCGTCAACACACAAAAATATGAAATACATAATGCCAAATATCATCAATTTTTATCGCAGTTCCGTCAAAACGATACCAAATAGGTACATATACAATATTATCAATTCATCTTAATTTTATTATTTATGCTTAGTGTTCAAGTAAGTGACCAAAAGTAACATCATGAGTATTAACATTTTAACATGCAATCACTTTATCGCGTTTTGGGTAGAAATTTAGATTTAAGTCGGCTCTTCTCTACTGTAGAAGCAACATTGTTTACCAGGCTTGTCAACTTTACCTCACTATGAAGAGGGTGAGCTATTCCTTTGGTATGAGTACCAGTTGATGTACAGTTCACTTGATCGCTACCATCAAGGCAGTCTCACATATCATCAGGGTTCCACCAAAACTCAGCCGTAATGCCTTCAAAAAATATGATACAATCAAAACCAATTATAAATGAAACTATTTAAAATATTTTTCAGTAACTCTAAAATATAAAGAAACAATTTCCTGGAAGCCCAAGTTCTCCAGGTGGTGTTTGTGAGGCGCATCTAGCCTCGTTTATCAGCACATGGGCAATTTTCCTCCTTGTCATCACTCCAATCTAAACAGTCATTGTTCCAGTTCCTAAATTTCCTCTGACACATCCTCCAATTTCACAAGCCAGCTAAAACCAAATCATCAACATCCCAATTAAAAAATATATTTAATGAAAATCTATTCCTAAAATTTTAAAAAATTCTTCTGGACAAGCTGCACATTTTTGCCTTTCGTCATTACCATCTTGACAATCATTACCAAAGTCACAAACATACGAGTCTCTAATACAGTTTCCATTATTGCATCCCCACTCGTTTGAACGGCTTTCTCGGCACTGGTCGGGATTAATTATTAGAGGCTCATCGCTGCCATCCCCACTGTCATTAGCGCCGTCACAAGCGTATTGTCCAGGGACGCATCTTCCGTTTGCACATTCAAACTAAAATAATATAAAAGATGCTATAAATCTTTCGTACTGATAAATAATTTAATAAACCCGCCGTAATAGTGATCATAACGACGGAGCTGAAACAATGCTACAAATGAAATTGTTGAACATTGTTGCTGACAATGAAAACGCGTTCCAATGATACGTCACATGACATGTGTTTGACATTGCGACCTTTGACCCCGATTGCTGACCCTCTGATGTCACTTTGACCTAAAGTGACCCATGATTGTAATCTACTCGACGAGAGCTTTTGATTGCGCTGTTCAGATCTTCACTTTCACTTTGATCTCGTTGAAAAATTTCGATTTTGACCTTTGACCTTGGAGTTTGACCTAGGGGGCTGAAAATCAATAGGGTTGTTTCCCTTGCCCATACTGACCTACTGATGAAGGTGACATCACCGAAACGTCGAACCTCACCTGCGATGCCTATGGTAAAGCATAGGCTACCATCTCGGGGATCTTTCCATCGAGATGATCTTCCTGGGGTTGCACCCGAAATCGGCTCCTCTATCCAGGAGTGCGGATTGGGCGCAACGGGGAAGACCATCTCAAGTGTAGACTCTCTCGGGGATGTACCCGTAACCAGTCCCTCAACCGAGGGATGCAGGCTGGGTGCATAGGAGAGAAATAACTCTGCACAGGTGGAAACCCAACACCAGATCCCCTCCCAACCTATCCCACTGATGTCTCTCAGGTTTTCCAGTCCACCTTGGAAATCTTCGGGTAAAACCAATGAGAGACTTGGCGACTTTGACCATCTTCCAGTAAATTAGCCCTGTTTGTTTATTTAGGCAGCAAAATAAGCAATATATATTCTTTAGTCTAAAACCACCATAATAACTATTTTAGTATTCCACACTCGTTTCGAACTTTTACTCAGCATAGAATACATTGTGATGCCTAGAACACATCTTCCAACCAATCGAGTTCACATAATATTGTCTATTAGGCTATTGATGTTTACGTGAATTTGTGAGTTTTTTACATGCAACGCAGGCCGATGATAAGTTAGACAAAGAAATAAACGGCAAAAATACGTTAAGTTAACGAATCAAGTCAGGCTATAAAACCTCACGTTCACTTTGAGTGCACATTCAATTAAATGCATAAATTTTGATGATGATGATGAAATTCAAATTGAGAAATTTATGAACTGGTGTCGTACTAAAATGAGGCACATTAAACAATCAAGATAACAATATTTGATAAAAAATATATACATAAGTGTTTACAGTTTATTTTATATCTGCTGTCCATTAAGCAAATAAAAAATGTTATAGTGACTACGCAGTTCTTTTATTGAAAACTGTTTCAATTAAAAAGTATGTAGTTCCCATAATTTACACCATTTTAGCAAAAAACACAAAAAAAAATGTCTGACATCAAAACGAAGGCTTATTTAATATAATTTGGTGTAACAGTGAAAACACCAAGTTTTTTTTACCAAAGTGGTATGTTCAGGACTGAGAACGAATTCTTTACTAGCATATGGTACGAAAATATATTTCTAAATATATATACATACATGTATACATATTAGTATATTAATTTCAACTTCAATTTTCGTTGAAATGATTTCTAGTTAATGGCACTAACTGTTAGATTGACCATTGTTAGAATCTGTCATTGGAGTCTTATGGACGATACAAAAATAACATAGCTTTCACTAATCCAGCGATATCGACTTAACGTTTTACACCAGACTACAGGTAAAAAGCACAATACACACAAACTATTATTTAAAATATATAACATGCTTCTTTTAATTATTCCACTGGCCAAGAATCTTAAAATAGGTATTCCGGGCTCAGCTTGTTATGTATCTTAAACGACCATGACCTCAACTTGTGATGGATTTTCAAAGAATGAGGACGAGCTAGTTCGATTGCACCAATTCTATTGTCAACACCATCTTTGCCAGAATAAATGTTCGACATCTCCTTCAGTGACACCAGTACGCCTTCAAGGTTTGAAGTCTATCAAGATAAGCCATTTTCCTAATATAACAATTAAATGGAAAGGAAATAACAGAAAAATCTGCACAATAATTTTTATCATTTTACAATTATTGCTCACATTGGCACTGCTTGGTAAAATTAGTATTCTCAAGATAAATAAAACAAAAATACACCAAAACTTCACTGAAGCGAGTATGGAAACCAAATCATTCCCATTTGTTGTCCTTAATGATGACTCACACATAGCCATAACAGAAGTAAGCTTAAATTATAATGTCGTTAAACTCTAGTTTAAAAAACCTCAGTAAAAATTATATTGTGATCGGGTTTTTTTTCCTTTTCAATACATCAGCAGCAGATACACAGCTTACAAATAAAGACAAGGAGCAATCCTAAAACAAGAGAGAACGAGTGCTTACCAGTAGAGGCTTCATCGGAAGATGAGTACCAACTTAAAATGAGTAATATTTCAGATCAAACAACAGTTTGTTTAACAGTAAATTTTCACAAGGACATCAAATGGAATCTAGAGAATTCATCACCTCAAACAGATATAGTAAAAGAGCTAATTTTGGTTGGTTCCGCTGACATGATACATTTATCCACAGTACTAGAAAGGTTTAACTATGCTTACAAAATAACGTTTGGCCAAACTTCTAATCAATTCGGTGACAAGAATAACAACCAGTGTATACATAGGGAAATGCAAGAATCTTACCCAACCGAAAAATATTTGCTCAATTTGAATGAACTTATAATCGAAAATATTGACTGCACACATATCTTCGATTTTTTATCAAAAACGTTTTATATGAACGCAGTAAGGTCTCTTGAGATAAGAAACACTGAAATAACCCGAAACAATATTATGGGCATACGACATCTGTTGAAGCAATATAAATATTCGTTAGAAAGCTTACACTTTACTGATGTGTTGTGGAAGGTATCACTTTTCGATAGGATTTCAAATCAGCTACCAAATTTAAATGAATTGTACATTGACTTATTAGCCCCTGTAAATACAAATATTGAGTTTCTAAGAGGTTTTAATGGGGCAAATCATTTTTTGAAAATTGTTTCCATGAGAGGTTATCTTCCGTACAGTCAGTTTTCTCCTATTTTAAAGTTTAAGATGTTATCGAATGTGACATTAGGCGTCGATATACCCAATAATGTGACAAAACTAGATTTATGTCCAGTTAATGTGCTGCCTAATCTTAGGTACATGGAATTGTTTCTTAATTTTAGGAATATTTCAACATGCTACTTGTTATCAGATTATGATATCGAAAGACCTTACGTAACCAAAATAAATTCTAATTGTGATGAGGACTTTTGAAAAAGATGTGAGTGGCTTGATCTCCAGTTATAGATATATGTTTATAATCAACTAATTGTCCAATCATTTTTTTAAAGCTTAAATTTGTTAATTTAACTGCAAAACCGAAAAATGAAAGTTTTAAAATCTAAATGTATGTGTTTTATTATGTAAATATTATGTAAATATTATCCACCTTCAATGAAATTCTCAATGTTAATCAAATTAGTAGCACATTGACATCTTTCGTGTTGCTACTAGTTCACATTACTGAGATTATTTGCCAAAACGTAACACAAATACATTAATCATTGTCGAAATTAAATTGATTTTTCCAAAATGTACACTAGCAGAAAAATTATATCTTTCAACAATCAATATTTTGTGCACCAAAAGTTTCGTCGTTACTCATATGAGTCACCAATCAATTGATGAGTTCATATTTGACATTATTCAGCATTATATTTTTTTCACTGAATGCCATCCATTCATATAAAAGCTGGCATAGTAAATATTACGTCGCAATAAATTCATGCGTTCATGCTGACTGATGATTTGGATTAATTGAACCATGTTACATAGCTTTACTGTAATCCATACCAGTATAAATTTGAATGCATGTTTTTTCAAGTAAATACGTTACAGCCATTCTTACCTCATTCAGTTTTGTGCATTCATATGTGGTGTAGTAGTAAAAGCAAATATATGTATAAAACTAACTAATGTGAGCCAGCAAGTTATACAATTACATCATTTAGAAATATCAACGAAAATGACAGCATTATAATTTTTAACCTGAAAATCATGCTTGAAAATCATGCTTGAAAATGGTCCCACAAATTTGGTCTGCAATCCTTGGTTTAAAGCAAAGGCAGGGGATTTTCATGCATTGGGTGGTATGCATGTAAAATAATGCTTTGCATCGGGATGGTAAATACGCTTATCAGAATTTGTCGTAAAAATACTTTATTGTTTACTGATTTAACCCTATGCATGATACATATATGAGTGATTATGAGTACCACTTAACGTTTATTGTATGACTGTTATGTTAAACTACATTCAGCGTTGTACTCAAATTTGGTTGGTCATATTGAATTTTACAATAAAATAAATCGAATTCTGTGTAGTGCGAGCTGAATGGGGAATTTTACTTTAAGCTGACTTGGTTTAGTAGAAATAATTTAAAAGTTATATTAGAATCAAAGTTTAAAAATTAATATTAAATGTTATGTCTTCTGTGTTTCGTTTTGTGTGTAGCTAACGGTTTGAACGTTTTATGGAAGCTTAGGTAAAATTTAAACAGATATAAAACCTGAAAACTATTTAATAAAATTTAAGAAGCTGCAATGTTCTTATCCTAAACAGGCTCTAGGGGACCAACAATACGATATATGGCACTATAGATGGACAAATTACAAGTTAATTGGATACTCTATCACCTGACAGCCCTGATATTGATTTTCAACTAACCGGGACGACATATACTCGAGATATAGGAAATCTATATTTTAACTGATATAAGTAAAACTATGGCTATCGGGACCTTAATATTTATTCTATTCATCTTACTTGCACGATGCAATACGGCCACATATTATCCCATTAACTCCATTTCACAAAGTACAACCCATTTTTATGTATCAGGCTATGGGTCAGAGAATGTA
>JAQFZH010005637.1:0-10308 GCA_034695485.1 Entomobrya nivalis
CGAATGCAAAAATAAAGTTCCTGTTGGGTTATATGTTTTTTTGAGAGTTGAATGATTGACAACCAAGTTATTGGTTGACGCAAATTTACCATTTCATACTGCGAGAAGTCTTTGACCAAATAGTTCAAACGAAATGGCATATCAAACAAGCTATAAAATTTTTTGATTGATTTATATGATACAATTAGCATATTATCTTGCGACTTCTTCAGCATTTAATAGTTGGGATAGACCCACTCAACTTATTGATCTTTTTTTCTTAAATATAAAATGAACTGGATCAAACGCGTCTTTTAATGACTTTTAGCCATTGTGTTTTGACCGATAATACCAAATGACCAATTAATAATTTGTGCAAAAAATTTGCATAGTGGTATGTGGTAGGTATATGTACCAGTTTATCAGATAAAAATTCAAACCAGGCTAGTCGAATGACAATTAAACGGCTACATGTAGTGTAGTGGTACTTTTCGATTAATTTAATCGACAAATGAAGCGTTGCTAATGCATATCAAGTTGATTCTGTTTTGATTGAATAGCGTTTTACTATTATCTCTACAATGTATTTTTTTCTGCCTGTTTTTATTGTTGTTGATATTTAGGCAATCATTAATCGATTGTTTCGTTGCTTGAATGCACTGCCCCGAGTGCTTAAAATACTTCCATACAAAACATGCGCAAAAATGAATTGTTTTTTAATGCGCTAACAGTAATAATAGCTGTAGCTGTAGGTAGGACTTCAGGCGAGGATAATAAATTAAAGGCATTTCCATTAAAGGCGCAGTGAAGTAGCCAGGAGTGCTTTAAAGCTAATGTATTGATTTAAGATTGATATCTCGTTTTGATGATATGATGCACAATGCACATGGCAAAATCCATGATCTTGATCGTGAACCTGGACACGCTCGATTTGGCATGCGTCAATCAAAAATAAAACATCATCTACAGCTTGCCAAAGATTCTCTGCAGAACTAACTGTTCGCGACAAGGAAGGCGTGAACACCGCATGCGTACAGAATTGGCACAAAAGGGTGCACATGTGAAATGAACGAAGTCAAACTGGTATGAAGAGGTAGTAATCGATATAATTATAATTTGAGCCACGCAGTCCAGTGCTGATACGTAAACCGTTGTATAAAAATTTATGGAAATTGTAATTAGAAAAAAATTAGCAGAATGGAAAAATCCTAATGCAAAAACGGTGGTTTGTATGGTACTTGGCACTGCAAAATGTATTTCGTGTACATGTTCAAAACAGTTGTCAGTTTTTCCATGCGAAACCGATAAATTGTAATTCAATCCGATCTATCTAGTAAAAAAATATGATATGACAAACATATAGGATTTTATTCACAAGGAATATAGAAATGAAAAAAGACGAATAAGAGATATAGCAGAACAAAAATACTTTTAAAATAGTTTATTTCTCAGTTTAGTCGAACCGTAAGAAAATATAATCGACATATTTAGTTGTCTGGAGCGGCAGCGGCGGCGGCAGCAGCAGCAGCAAAGGCTTCCGAGTGCCTGGCCTTAGCAGCAGCAACCTCGGGACTGTAAAATGAAAATATGAATTTCAAATAAATAATTTGAAACAAGAATTCTGTGGAATTCTTTCAATTGACAAAGCTGTTTAAAGCGTACGTGTCTTGAACTTGTTGTGGGATTGGGCCTGGCAAGACAGCGACTGGAGCTACGGCTGGGGCAACTGGAGCAACCTAAACCATAAGTGAATGCACGATGTTTAATATTTTGTATCAGTATCCAAATCCAACTTACAACAATACATTAAAAAATTATTAATTACTGGCAAGTTGGTAGCAGCGACACGGAATCCAAGAGCATCGCTAACGTAGTTCACAGTTTGGACGATTCCTATTCGCAGTAAAAATTAACGGTTGTTGTTGTAATTAACGGTTTTTTTTAAAATCTGTGACTTTTACGTAAGAACACAATCAAATTACCGTTGGCATCAATGTAGGAGTATCCACCACGGGTGATGCCATCAGCGGTCTTGATTTCGGACTTGGCAGATGGACCACCAGCATAACCGTAACTGTATTGACCGAGTTCATCTTGAGCTGTGAAAGTTATTATACGATGATGATGATTATCTGTATTGCTGATGTTTTTTATAATTTTAAATTTCAATGAAACATTTATAAAAATGTACCATGATATTGGCTGCTAGTGACGGCTGGGGCAATCAGGGTTTGGGGAGCAGCAACAGCAATGGTACGAGCAAGTGGGGAAATGCCAAGTGGTGAAATTCCATAGGGAGAAGCCAACAAGACTCCAGCGGATGCGCTGGCTACGATAGCAGCAAGAACGATCTAAACACAAAACATTTTTTCATGAAAATATTTTGATACCAAAAACACTCCGACCTTGCCAATCACTCATGTGTTGTCTCAAACACGTATTTTTTCTTGTTTTCAAGAAACTGTTCACAAAATAAATACAAGTTGTGGATCAAGTTTCCACCAACTATCATTATAAAAAGATTGTTTTTAAACTTACAAAGGCCTTCATGTTGAGGTTTTTGTTTTGAACTTTTCAAAAGAAAGAACTTTTAATGATGGACAGCTGAAACGTGAATGATTAGTAAATCAACTGGAGACTAATCAATTTATATCCAAAACGAGCCCGAGACCAACCCGTCTCTGGTTGCATATATGTTGTTGTAATTGCAATGGTTTAAACATATTCAAATGTATATTACATGCATAAAATGACCTCGTTCTGGACCTATTCTTTTCTTTAAAAAAGCCGTCCACCTGCTTTTTGTAAGTTGACAGTTGCAAACTCATCCCGACTTCATAAAAACACTTGGTTTACAACAAGCAAAAGGGCAGGGACATGATTAAGATTCAATCATTCAGTTGAATAATGCAGCATCTCTACTCATTATTTTATCCCAGCAACTTAATACGTGCAATTATAGCTATTAAACAGGCCTGTTTTTATCCACTCCGTATTAACGTTACCGAATATTCCAGAATCCTGAGAGGTGGCATTCCCAGTATAAAATATTGATAACCAACTTACATTTAATTCATTGTCAATATAAGAAAAACTATGCAACTATGTGTAAATGTTGCATATGTACGTTTATAAAATTGAAAGAAGCTAAAGCCAGAAGTGTTGGCGTTTCTCTCAGACCGTTTAGCTAGAGCCATGCGAATGGTGTGATGTTGATAATAATGACGATAATGACCACTAAAGGGTGGGTAGTTTATAAATTTTTGCGTAATAATATTATGCACGTTTTTTGTTCGAGTTGAGATCAAGAAGACCACGTTTTTGTTCGTGAGCAAGCAAAGAAGGGAGCAACATTCCTCTTTCTGACATGGCATAATAAATTCTCATTCAATGATTATGAGACACGCTGGAGAAGAAGAAAACTCAAGAAAAAAAAAGTTGTATACTTATTTTGTTGTCGAATCTAAAGAATGAAATTTGGTATATCATCGTCGTCATTATTATCACGATTTAGGCGATTCTTTTAGTATGCGAAATAGTAATAGGCAAGTTTACTAACTAATGTGTAATGCACTGAATCTCATTATTCAATGTTGTAATAAAATGTTGCATTTTTCACGTGTTCGACATGTTTTCATCCCACCTAGATTTTATGTACTGTATAAAATCATTTCGTAAAGTTAATTACTATCAATTTAATGACAGAGTAAGCCAAACACTCCAGACACGATGAGATCATGAATCAATAAACCAGGAACAAATTCCACAAGTATTTTTACTCGAGCAACCAGGCACGCGTGTGTGAAACGAAACAGGTCTGAAAAGAATATTTTGTTTAATAGTAGCATTTTATGACCAATTAGTTTCCATTCAGGCATCGTTGACTTTGTAGTGCATGAAGTCATTAGATATGTATTAAAATCATCTATTCAGAGATTATGTCAGAAAATTAAGCATATTATTTAATTGACTGAAAACTCGACAACATCCGTTTAAAAAAGTTTGGAACCGGCTTCTCATGAAAGAAATCCTGGTCCGTTTCAAGAACACCTTTAATTTATGGACAAGAATGCCAGTCTGCTGGAGTATTTGGCATGTGGTATGATGTTACGAGCTCATTTGCATATTATGTATGTACCATTATGTAACAGCCTGGGCAGAGCAAGAGTCAAAAGTCACATATTCCAATTCCAGCATGTACGGCCACACCCACTTCGTAATAAACCCACTCTGCATTTACTTTACGGTACGGTACATACTTATTAGAGATGGCAAAAATAAAAATGCTATCAGAAATTGTCGTAGTTTTTGAAACCTACACAAATGTTTTACCTACGGCATGAGAAGGTACAATAAATGGGAATTATAAATATAACTGACGATAGCTTGTAACTGTTTGTAACTGATCCTTGAATGCAAGCTATAATATGTCTAGTTCGAAAGAATGAATAAATAATGTTTGCGCAGATTTAAAAGATTTGCATACTTACTTCGAATTAAAAGATTTCTGGTGTTTAGTCTATTATGCGCAATGCAATGTTGGTTTCAGGACTTCAGGTCGTCTAATCTGTTATCACATCAATGAAACGTCAACGAAAAAGAAGTACATAATAAAATCAGGAATCATGTGAGTACACACCAAAAAGTCGGAGTACTCGGAGTAGTTAATTACATTGATGGCATTTTATATTTTACTTTTACCCCAGAATTTTGCAATTTTAGAGTTGTAGTCGTTAATTTTCTAGTGTAATGTAAACACGACTATGAATCACGATTTTATCCATCTGTTTTGTGGATCTGATTATCAAAAGTCTTTTCTAATGCAATGGATGGACTAAGTGGGAACAGTGAGACAACAATTTTAAGGACTTTTATCTAGTAAAGTGTGTCAAATTATATAATGATTTGCTCTCTGATGCTGTTGCTGCAGAAAACGTCTTGGAAAACTCCACTCAACTTTATCTAAGACTACGTGCATATAATAATGTTAACCTTCTTGCGCTTTGCTATAATTATATTAGATTGGCAAAAAAATAAGCAACGTTGCTCAAATTGATGGGGTCCAAAAAAGTTGTTTTCGTCCCAGAGTAAATTTTTACGTGAAGTTATTTCATATTCCAAGATACACGTTAATCGTTTCAAGAATTACATTTTTTTACCCAAACAGAATTGCTAAAAAAATCCGATATCGTGTCAATCTCGCTACAACGTTTTTCTTGGTACAATACAAATATTAGTTATAGTTATCATTAACACTAATTTAGCTGAAAACAAAAAGTATGTTAACTACCACTACTATTATAAAATGTATCCCATAATTACTTGGAGCTTTATTACATTTAAAGGTGACATCCTGTGATCCACCATTTAATTCATCCCTACACCTTAAGTCTGGTAGTTGGTACTTAGAGTTGCAATATTTTAACAAAATAATATGAATACATAATACATGATATGTTACATTTATTATGTATTTTCAATAAATCATAATGGTATTAATGAAGTAGTTCTTGTCATTTAGTCATAAATAGCGTCTTTTTGAAAGTCAATGGAGTATGCATTTTCCTGTTCGTTTCGTGACTGCAATTGTAATTTACTGTCATTTTTTTGTTAAATCGAATGTAAGTAGCATGTGATATATCTGAACTATGAATTTTGCTGAAATCCAAGAACTTAAGCATATTAGCAGATCATTGTTCACCAGGGATAATTTTAAAAAATCGTATTGTATAGTACAATTTTGGATTTTGGAAGTTTCAAACTATATTTGGTACTTCTGTAACCCTTTTTGATTGGAAATCGAAAATGAATTCACTCGTTTTAGTAGGGTAATTTGCTAGGGTTGTCATTTACGGTAATATGGAATGGATGGATCACCTAACAACAATGAAACAATAAAGTAGTAAGCGTAACTTTCCATTATTACGTCAATCAATCGGCAATCAATAGGGAACAATGATAATGATCTATATGATATGATATCCAACATTAGTTTTGATTCAGCGTAGCGTTCAATTGTATGCTTATCTAGCTTTATATCTGATACGTAAGCTCACAATAAACACAACAGTTGCAAATTGCATTTAGTAGTTCGGAGTTTGTACCACATTTATCCAGCGAATTTTAGGGACTGTTCTTGTTCCACCAGACTAGAGTTAACTTTACTTTCAGAGACAAAATATTTTAACGTTTCGCTGTTGACCACTAAAGACCTAGCTGGACCTAACCCAAATTTACTGACATTTGTACATAATTTATAGAATATGGATACAAATCGGAGGTATTTTTAAAGCAATCTTCCAGTTTCCAAAAAATCAATAGTGAATTTTTTCCATAAACCTACAACTGCTAAGATTTAAAATACCATTTTTTAAACCAAAGCGATGAACAAGAAGAGGCATCGTACTCTGACGACTTTGAGCATGACTTGGAGTCTCAAGATTCCCCATTTTCGGAAGACAAGGTCGAAATAAAAGTGTTCAAGTCCTCGATTGGATCCCTTACAGTGAAACCGAAGAAAATTGTAAAAACAATCCTGGTATTATTTAAGTAAAATATTTTAGCTAATTTGTCCTGGCTTTAAATGAGTTGTCTTTGTTAACAATACAGAATAAAATACCGGCGAGTGCGGGTCACTTGTCAAGTATTGTGAAGAACAATGGTAGCACCACGAGAATAGTCAGCAGGAAAAACAGTTCGATGAGAGCAAATCAAGGCAGCACAACGACCTTGCATACCGTTACTCTTGGAAAGCAAGCACTCGCTCAAGAAAAAATTGACCCGAATGATATACCAGCGTCCTTGGCTGCATCATTATCATCAGTATCCATTTCTAGGTTAAGTGTGAGAAATCGTTCAGCCTCTGGGTATTCACGAGGAACGGCTAATAATATTAGACGAGTCCAAGCCCACACAGCCATTAAAGAAAAATCTTATGCTTCTGCAAAGTTCAAAACTTATCATAACCCCCCTCTTTTGCGAGGAGTCAATCAGCCTCCGTTGAAAGCCGGCTTGGCGAAACCTAACACAAACGTGGCGCAAAGAGTGGCATCTGCCAAGAGAATGACTATAATGGACCTCAAAAGTAAAATTAAATTACTTCAAGATGAAATCGAGGTAAAATGGCGGACACAATTTTTCACTATCAATCAGTTTCAATAGAATAGAAACACCGCGTCTTGATTTTGACTTTAAAAAATGAAATACCTTACTTGACAGACATTGAAAAAGGAAAATCGATTTTTAAATCATCTACACCATCGACAAGATAACGCCCTTCGAAAATGGGAAGGCAAAGATGCAGAACTCCCAAAATTATTAAATCAGCATAAAGATGAAATAAGGTCGCTACAAGCACAGTTAAGGAGGGTCAGTTAGAATTTTATAGAGACATACGTGTATCAAAAAAATATTAACCTTCATTTTATTTTATATTATGTTAACTTATTCTTGATCACCATATCCCCAGGCACAGCAAAATGCTCGGGATCATAATGAAAAGCTGTCAGTACGTGACAAGAAAATTTTAAGGCTGGAGACAGAAATGGACAAATTGAAGGAACTGGTGCACGAGGAACATCTACAAGATCGTCATACCCTTCAACAAGATTTAGAAGTAAAGTCAACGTGTTTGATTGGGGCGGAACAACGAATAAAAGAGTACATGAGACATATTGAAATTCTGGATAAGAATCATAGACATCAATTGGTAGCTCAAGAAAGAAAACTAATTAAGGTCAACACGCATACTTACGAGTTGCAGCAAACCGTAGCTAACCTTAAATTAGCGTTGAGGGTAAGCGATTCGCTTCAACGCAACGGGTCAAACTGAGATTGTCTTGTCACTACATTCTCAGTCATTTTGTATTTTTACTGTGTATTTCGTTTTCAGAACAAAGACAGAATGCTCAATTACATTCAAATGAGATCTAGTGGTAGAACCCTTATTAGAGCTTTCCATGCAGAACGGGTGGATCGGGGAGACGACGCACTTTACGGCACGAAGTAACTTCACATATAATTAATCAGGTTTTGTCATTGTAGTTTAAATTGTGTTAAAGAATTTTTTTCCATGCAGTCTTCCAACCGATCAGCTTTCCCTTCCTCCTGCGGTAAAATCGCACAGCTTTGATCTTGGAAATTCCAGAGGTACTTCACCTTCATATGAGGATATGAGAGATTACGAGTTCTTTTCTACTGCAAGACGCTTATCAAATGATCTTCAAAAGGACAAGAAAGCCATAAGTTGTCACCACTCAAAACGTCAAGGTAAAGAGGAAAATGAAAGCGGAAAGTTGTCTCGTCCATACTCCAGGCTTTCTCAAAGCTTGGAGTCAGTCCTTGGGACACATCCCCGAAGCCCTAAGAAAGATGGGAAATCGCCTCAGAAGTCTCGCTCGGTCGTACCAGGACTATTGAAATCAAGAGGAAGTAAAACTGAAACAAAATCCAAATTGGAGATAAACGCCAGCAATGGGAAAATAAATGAATCAGTACAAAAGGGGAAGTACGGCACTAGGAATAAGAAGGAAATACAAATGAAATTGGATGCACTACATGACAAAACACACAAAGACCACCGCACTAGAAACGAAGCAAAAGATGGTTCCCGGAAATTGGAGGCCATGTCGAATTCCAAGCTAACTGAGAAAAGTAATAACCGTATTCCAGAGGCCAAAGATAGCACCGAGCTTATCTATCAAGGCAACACAAAAGGATTCAAGTACGAAGGTCCGTTTGTAAATTACAGGAAAGCGGAATCTAAAAGAAAGGAAAGCACGGAAATTCTGCACAGTTCAAGATCTGGCAAGCAAAGCGAGCATAGTATATCATCAACTTGTACAAGCCGTACCATGTCGTCATCAAGATCCGAGGAATTAATTTCCAATATTGATTTACTGAGCGCCAGGATTAGAGAAAGTTGCGTATTGGTGCCACCTCCAGAAGAAGCGTTAAAGTCACCTCGAGCCCGCGCTGATTCTTCAGCCAGAGCAAAAGAAAAAGTACAGAACTGTGTGGGAAACACGCCTTGCATGGGACCAGCTGGAGATAACACTATTTCTGCAGCATCTCATGAAAATCACCTTCAAATTGAAAATGGAGTTTTGAAATCAGTACAATACGTAACGCAAGGCCAGGAATTAAATTCACCAAGATCTCACCAATCATTTTTTATGACCCCTGGAGTCCAACAGTTACAATCTATAAGTCTACCAAGTGTTACAACCACAGGACAAGCCGTTCAGCAGTCCAGTCAATTCCAATTTGCGCAGCCTTCCGTCAATCATCAGACCAGTTTTCTTACACAAGTCAGTGAACCTTGCAGCGCAGGATCACAAGGACAGTTATCTTTTTCCCCCGTGGCAAACACAAACCAGTATGCAAGTCCGAGAATGTCTCAGAGTTATCTACCTGTGCAGACAATTAATGTTGTTTCCGATCCGCAAACAATCGCCCTTCATCAGGATCCACAACAAAGTCAACCTACATCCTCCAGGCTCTCGTATTTTTCCTATGCGAACAATGGAGACGTGTCTCCCAACTCCAGTATCACCCTTTTCCAAACTAACCCAACCTATGGCCAACAGACATTTACCTCGCCAAGTTCAACTAATTTTATGCATGCACCTATTCAGTCCCCGCAAACTTTATTTGTCACTCCCTCCGCGAGAGGTGGACATCCAAATGTTGACATTTACAATTCCAGCCAAGTTAACACTAACGCAAGTGAGCAATCTCTTCCTAGTATTAATAGCAATTCTAAAAGGAATCAGCCATCATATAATCCTAAATATTATGTTAATCTCGGTACCTGGAAATAATTTAGCTTATGAAACAATCAATTGATATATTGTGTATTTTATATAGACGTAGTAAATGAATACAATTTAGTTGTTCAAAATAAAAACGGTGTTTTAATGTTTGAACATCGGTGTAATACACCGCGTATGTCAAACTTTATTGCGATACACAATCTGTTTGTTTAACAGAAATATTTATATTTTCAGGATTAGTTATCATTTCTAGTATCTATTAATAATACTACGATCCATAAAAGGAGTTCAATGATTTTACAGGTTCGAAAACCTGTTGCTTATTTAAATAATTCAAAATTCAAAGGAAGTGCAATGAACATGCTTTTTTGCTCGTCATTCACTATCCTTCAGACTTTATTTTCTTTGACAGACATTGGATGCCAATTAAAATGATCTCACTAATATAATCATTTACTACTACGATAACGTAGATATAAAATTTTCTAGAATATTTGGTGCTGGACTTGTTCGGGGTAGCATTGATATTAGACAAAGGGCTTCATCCTTTAACTCT
>JAQFZH010005638.1:0-10307 GCA_034695485.1 Entomobrya nivalis
TTTTTTTTTCTTTTTAAATTCCGTGTGTGCAATACTGAACTCTACTCCCTGCGCTGTTTATTTATTAGAGATTTTTGTTGTTTTTTAATGCTAATGTTTTTTGTTCGATGCATCCCATAAAAATAAACTAAAAACATGTCTTCAAGAGAAAGAAATCTACATTCAATTTTCTTTATTGCTGACCACTATCCTAGCGACATGATGATGATATTACTTTTCAACATGCATCAGTTAAAATTACAATATTTAATTTAATTTAAATACGACTTTTAGGTGTCATCATCATTTCTTTAAGGCCTGTTGGACCCGACGACGCCATGCTATCACCATCATCACCACACCATCCGATCTGATCTTCACTTCTCAGATAAGCTTTTATAAAATATTCCTTACAAAAAAGTGTGTCACTTGTCATGCGTGAACAAGACAAGAGATTGATTTCTTCATACACGTTTAACATTATTTTAAAAAATGTATAGAATTGCATAGCTTTTAGAGTGACTAATATCAACCACTTGACCAGTATATTATGCTTTTCTACCCGAATATGCACCTACTACACCGGTACAAACACGGTAAAGGTAAATAAAGGTGGGCAACAATCTTATGTATTATTGATGATCTAGCTAAAATACTGGCTGACTTGGCTTTGGCTGGTACAGGTATACAGTGCAAGAAAAAAACAACTTTGTGTAACCTGAAGCAAAATTCAATTTACAATCCAAAAAATATAAAACAGCACTCATGTTCTAGCTAAGTAGGTCTGGGTGTTACACCATCATCATGCAATGTCAAGAACAATTAATTGTTAAGCTGTACAAAGTGCAAGCAAGAAGATGTGTGTGTGTGTGTTTCTTAAAAATATACACGGAAAGGGATGCTATTTTGGCTAATTTCTAAATCAGAAATTTATAGGTGCTAGACGATTTACCTGGTTTAAAATATGTGTGCACCTTTTTGTACTAAACTCCTAAAATGGGCTTTGCAGGCGTTTTTGCGATTGTTGTTACGCATAAGAAATGCCTATTTAAAATAGAAAAACAAGGCTGCATTGCAATATGACGACGATGTTACGAGACAATTCAAAGAAATATGATGACTTATGTACTCAATATTTTTCTATTTGAGTCAAGTTAGTTATGTAATGATTGTTCGCATTTTTTTAACGGGAGATTTTAATCAGTAACATGTTTTCTCACAAGAGTTTCATTTGTCATAATATAGCCTCTTATCCTGAATACTGACCATGGCCATGGCCGCCACCATCATCACGTTCATCTTCATGCACACGTCCGTGTTACTAAACTCGGCTGATGTTAGAACGTGATCCGAAATAAAGATCAATAACACTCGACATTCAGAAAGAAGATGAGACAAAGATAATGTTTTGTAATGGTAACGGACGCCCTTCTGTAACCTTTCATTTTTTACGAAAATGGTTAAAGTATCGTATGACATCACAAAACGAAATGTTTAAAAGCAGGAAACTAAAAATAATTAAAGTTTTTACCTTTTTGGATTTTATTTGCAAAATTATCTGAATGGCGAGTGTAAATTGCAAAATTATCTGAATGGTCAGTATAAATTGCTAAAAGATCAAGAAATGCTTTTAACTACTGACGACGACGAGTAGGAAGGAAACACCGACAATTGATAGAAAACTACACATAATACACAGCAATTTACAAGATGTGCATCGACCTCATAAAAATAATTGATAGAATACTGGCTACTCATAGCAATAATTGCAGTTGGACATCGACCCCCGAAAAAAAACATTGACAATACTAAAATAAGTGGAAGATCATTGGACACTTCGTTTAAAAGGAATATAAACAGTCATTAAACTCCATGAATATAAAAAAAAGTTCACATTCAATCGGCACGGATCGGTTTTCCTTTGTTATTTTTTTATGGATTTTGGATATAGCAACCTAACTTTAAACGACTGCTTAGAAGTAAAACATCTTGATGAGTAGTAACGGTGTTATGACATAAGTTTCGCAAACACGTACAAACCGTGTTCCTGATTTATTTGTTTCGTCAGTAAAAAAAACAATACTAAAAAAATAATAACTTTACTTTAAACTCTCTTCCCACACCATACCGACACCGTCTCCGACCATCCGTGTCCGACCCCATCATCAATTGAATTTTTGAAGAAAGAAAAAAACCATGTAAAGTATCGGACAACCTTTTTATGTAACCCTTTAAAAAACATATGAACATAAAGAAGACGAATTTTCACAGGATGATGACACGCCATGAAAAAAAAGAAGCGATGCCATCGTGTCAATCCTGTCATTATCATCATTTTTCAAGTGACCTTTGCAACCTCGCAAAAAAACATTAATCCCTTTTCCATGATGTGCAATTTAACGCATCGGCTATTGTACAAAAACGTCGATAATTGGCAATCTTCTCTACATCTTCCTCTTTTTTACAAGTTGCCTTTTTTGTAAAAAAATAACATTTAGCAAATTAATTTTGATACACTCATTTCACACTTTGTACATGACAACCAAGTAAAAAATACTTGTTGGTGATTTCATGTACAATAAAAAAAAGTACATATGTACTTATGATGATGTGTATACATAACAAATTTTCTCGTTGATCCGAAAAAGTAATAAACTAATTCTGACATGAAAGGGCCACGAGAAAAATGGTACTGGTTTCTCGCTTCACTGAGAAAAATTGTCAGGAAAAGGGTATATTTTTTCTTACACTTTTTTGTTTTTAATAAATAATGATAATGTGTGTGTGCGAGAGAGAGTATCAAACTAACGTTTTATTTGTGTGGAAGACAATATACAATATACATACGCATCTCTTTAAAAAAATATATATCATAAACTGTGCAAAACTTAGAGAGAGAGAGTCAGCCAGTAAAGTTATCTTCCTCTCTGCTTATTTTTTTGCGTGAGGAGGGGACGTGAACGTGTGAATATGTGTGTATGTGATAATCGCCAACAATATTATATGCTTAACTTGTAACTAGTCATCACATCTTCTCCCTTAAAAACATATATTATTTATTATAGTACATATCCCCCGTTTTACCCTCTACATCCGTTTTTTTCTTTTCTCTCTGTACACATGAAATAATGAAATAGTTAAGCATAAAAACTAAACTATAGACAGATTACACACAATTTTAAATTTTATTTTAATACCTTTTTGTCTCTAACCATTTATCTCACTATCTTGAATTTTTATTTTTTTGATGTGCGCTCACAGGTTAAAAACCGTCTCTATTCTTTTTATCTGCCGATTTGCTATTGCCATCTTATATGCATGCTTTTAAAATACAAAACAGTTATTTTTGTTTGCTATGTTTTTATGTGCATTTTTAAATATTGGGATAAATGATAATGCACAATCTATCGTTTAAGTGTAAAATGCATTTTTTTTTCTCTCGCTCTCTAAAACGAAAGGTTACAAATGATAATTAGATATTTTAGAAGAAGGAAAAAAATACATGAGAAAAAGGAAGGAAATAACAGTTTTGTGTAGTGTACTGTACTAGTGAATTGATTCACTCCTTTTTTAAATACAGCTTGTTTTAAAAAAATAACATAAAAAATGGTTAATCATGATGATGATGATGATCATGTGTAGAAAATCTAACAAGCAGTATAATGCATACCTTTTAAGTACAATAGATTGAATGATGAATAAATAAATGCATTTGGAATTTTATTTATTCTGAGCAACTCAAGTACAATTCAAAAAAAGCTTCTCAAGTGCAATGCAATCTATTTTTGTTTGATTTTCAGATTGTATATCAATTAGTACATTTGTACGGTATTACTTAAACTAACAATTCCAGTAGCTAAACTGTAGTGCAAGTGTAAACTAGCCTCATGACATAAAGGAAACGACAATTTTTTTAATCTACCTACTCACTTTTCATATAAAATTATAGCTTTTAATCTGCTAAATACCTTTATACTACTGTTTAATTACATGCGATGTAAATATATAATGGTCTGAGGTTTGTTCGTTTGCGTTTGTGTGGGTGGTGGGAGGATAGGAAGGAGGATATGTGTATGATGAATGGAGAGAGAGAGGGCCTCAATTATATAAAAAACGGGAAAAGGTGAAAAGTTGTTAACAATTTTTGAGAAAAAAATAAACTGTTTTTCTGGCTGCTCAACTGAACTGACTGAATACAATTGAAATTGGGAGATGACATGACAAGGAAAACATTTTTTTCCCTGCTGCTACTACTGCAGTTTTCTTCCGTCATCCGTAGCATAAAAAGACATGGCAACCTGTTTAATTTCTTGTATTATTATTTGTTATTATCATCACTGTTGACTGTGCAATTTCACAAGAGGTTAAGTTGACGCGACGGGAAGAAAAAAAAAAAAAAAGTCTACTCAATTTCTCTGTTACGTGTTTATGGTTTTTTAATAAATAACATTATTATTACAAACAGTGTGCTCTTGTTTCTTTGGGCTTTTTTTACTACATACTTGCCTTTTTGCGTATGTACCGGTTACCGCAGCAACAGCACCACAGTAAACACTAGTATTATTGTATAATTATAATTAAACCTTGTTACACTGTTCATTACTGTAACTGCTTTCTCATTTACTATTTAAGTTCAGTTGAAAGACACAAAGCTAAAAATATCATATTTTTTTCCTAGCTAGGTACGAAACCAGGGGACAGGAAAGGAAATACAGTAAAGAAAAGTTGAGCGCGTGGGTGTGTAACGTGGGTACTATGTGAGTGTGTATGGGGAACTCCATAAAATTCTCATTAGATTGGCTATGCAATCAAACAAATTAAACCGTGAGAGCAATTTTTTATGTTTTAGCTTTGTCCCATATTTAACCGATTGCAAAACTGTGTAAACTACCGTGTGACTTGACCAGTCTTTGAAAATTAAGTTGAACGAAAAAAAATTATCTTCCTCGATACTAACAAATTACCTAATAGGATGTATACCTACATGACAAAAATAAATGTACTACGTTACGTGATGCATGAATGATCTTTAACGCAATAGTTAATAGAATGCCAAACTGGTGGGATGACTGCGACTGGTGAACACGTAAGACTTGAACAAATCTTTTTAGTTTCGTCGTGTCATCCAAAAAACTAATAAAATATAGTAATAAGCATATTCAAATTTCAACTCCATAAATTTGTCCCATGTTCCCTGTCACTTTGCTCTGCTATCCGTAATAATAATAGTAACACGAGAATGTCAACTACATGAGAGAATAATGGAATGGAGAAAAAAAGATTTTAACATGAAAATGGTTACGAGACCTATCATTTTCAATTTTTGCACGTACTCTTGACTCTCTGGTCTACTCCTTCAAGAAGTTTATAATTCAAAAAAGTTGCTAACCATTTAAGAATAATACTGTGCCACTAATATTACCATTACGACCATCAAATAACCATGCTACCATTCTAAACCAAGTAAACTAGAAAAAAGAAAAAGAAAGAAGAGGACAAACTAAAAAAGATGATGAGTGGGTTGGTTTGGTGGTGGATCCTTTTGCATATTTTACTTAAGATGCCGTTCAAATGCCATTATTATATTGCAATTCAACGTGCTAAAGTATTAGGACACCCTGTGTGTCAGCAGCAGCATCATTTTCTCGCTTACTACATGTTTTTTTTCTTCAGTGTGCCGTTATGTACATATCTATCTACCAGACTGACTGACAGTCTTTTTTATGAGAGTTTTTGCAAAGTCTGTAGCCTAAACAGCAAAATGTATATATTTTTTACGCTGTGTGAGTTGTGACTTTGCCTCGTCCATCCATCCAGTTTGATTAATTTGTTTTCTTTAAAAGCACATTTTATATCATAATGATCATTTTTTAGGAGAGTACAAAAAATATATCATATATCTTTGTAATTATTACGTTGCAATAATTGCCCACCATATTCTTTCCACCCATTTTTCCTATTGTCTTTAAAAAAAGAAGTAAATCGTGCATTTCTCGTGTTCAATAAGACAGTTTTATTATTCAAACCAAAAATTAAGACAGTTTTTACATCTGTACGCATTTTAGTTACCTAACTTACATCATTTTTTGAAAAAAGAGAGAGGAAAAGCTCAAAAAAATTGCCGTGGATACTTTCAAACATTTTTACTGTCAAGTTTACAGCACGAGAAACCACACAAACACACGTCGCATGTGTTTTTTTATTGTTATTTTTTCCGATTTAGTGATTTGTCGAGTGCCGCTCGTTCAAGAAGCGATGAAAACGTCAAAAACTATAGTAGCTGACAGCTTTATCAGTATTTTTTCGCTTGTTATTTGCTTTTTTAGAAAGAGTCTACATGATTTTTGTTGCGTAACTATGCGAAAATCCCCCCAAAACAATGATACTCATCTCAATGAATGAATGGGAGACATCTGCTTTAAACGACTCTGGATATTAATTGACAGGTGATATACGTAAAAAATTATGTGGGTGGTTTGTGGTGAAAATAGTTTGATTTTATTACGTCAAATTATAGTCGCCAGATATACAAAAACAATGTATATCATACATATATACATATATGTATATCAAAAATCTACCTAAAAATCACCCAACCAAACAAATGTTTTACAAAAAACATACTTGTCTTTTTTGCATCCTTTTTGTTTAAATGCCACATATTACATTTACCACGGTTTTCTTCTGTACCAGTGACAGTGACACACTACCTTACAATCCGAAAACCACATTTTTAGGAGAAATGAATGAGTAAAACAACTGATTAAATAACTTTTTTTTATATACATACCAACCAAGCATATATACAAAATACAATTATATATATCTTTTTTGCAAGTTGCAATGCAAAAACTGGGTTCATGTTCATGCCATGCCATACCGACGACACCAATGATGCCACCAATTTTTTTTTACTAAATCTCTGCTGACCAGCAGCAACCTTCCACCATTACCATTACCACCATCATTCCTACTTTTATATATCATTATCTCCCTTTAAAAAGACTACATATCACACTGCTGCAAAAAATATGCTACACCACACACACCACAAGCCTTCTGTCATAATTATCCTTTTTGCTAATACGCAATTGTTGAGGTCATGAAACCTATCTATCTGGTACTTCTGTAAAAAGTGAGTCAGTCACTGTTTGGTGTGCATTTTTTAATGGAATTCAATACAAAAAAATAAAAACAACAAGATTTTTTCGCATAAAATTATACGTATAATACTACTGACTTACACCACGACTTTGTCTACTCAGTACAGAGTCACAAAAGAACAAGACGACCATTTCATTCTCTATATAGTCATTTTCATCATGATCACCATCGTCATCATGTTTGAAAAAGTACTACGAAAGATAAAAACAAGTACACAATGTACACTAGGTACATGTGTTGTTTATTTCGTATACATTATTATTTATCTGTGTTGCTACAAGCTCAAATCTCTTTTAATAATTCGGTTGTCATTGCTTTACTGACTGACTGACTGACTGACTTACAAGCTTTCTTTGAAACTTTGCCCACCACCACCAATCTAGCCTGCCAAAACAACTTGCGTGTGTACACATTTTATACACGAAACCCAACTTACATTCTCTTCTTCTTCAAAAAGAGCAAAAGAAGAAGACGAAGAAGACCAACAACTTGTGCAAAAAAAACCTACTGGTCAAGTCAGCAACATATTAACTTTGTATACATGCATAAGTTATGTTATAAACAAAATATACAAAGTCACATTTATTACCACCATCATCACCACCACCACTTTTTCTATTAGGTATTATTGCTGCTTTTCACTGTGCAAGGCAAGAGTGCAACTACTTGTAAGACCAGCAGACATGCATGACTAAAACTAAAGGAGATTTTTACAATAAACAATAAAATCCCGTTGGACATCCTCAATGTGTATGTCAGGAATTTTTTTTTGGTTTTTTTCAAGAGACCCATTTTCATTCTTTTTTCCCCCTTTGATAATGTGACTAAATTGTATACGTAATAGGATGGAGAAAGGGTTTCATTTTTTTTGCATAAAATAAAAGTACAAATCAGTTTTATAATACAAACTTGTACTTTGATAACTCATTATACAATGTAATACCTAGATACACATAGGTATATACACATAATTTTTGAAGTACTACTTTTTTCAGATAATTCATGGAAATTGTCAAGTAAGTTTACAATGGCCTGGTGTACATATACTTAAATGCTGCGTTTTCCCCTACTATTTTCCTTTCATTAACCCATGCAGAGAGAAAAAATAATAATCTTCATATCGTCATTATTATAATCGTAATTATCTTTTTTTTTGCTTTAGGCTTTTAGCACAGCGTCTTGGTATGGTGGATGGAGGGGAAGAAGATGAATAAAATAAAGGTGTATTAATTTAATGAAGGGATAGATCACCCTTTTGGTGAAGAAAAGCCCCACAAGAAATTATTATGCAATTTGTAATATATGAAAACGTTCTAACTGTACATATCTCTTCTTCCAAAACAATATATGCATAAAAAAATATACGTGCATAGTTAAATACTCTCGTACTTCCTCTGCAGGGTATATCACAGAGGAATAAAAAAACGAATTATAATGATGCCGATAAAGGACCCGATATTACTATCCGTCCGTCCGTACTACTCCTCCTGACCAAAATATATAACAATGCATCATGCATCTTAATCATCATTATCATCCGCCGTACAAGAAGTTATAACATGTAACATGGCCAAAAAAAAGAAATGTGTGTGTGCTTTTTGTGTGCATGTGAACCCCATAAAAAAAGATGCAACTATAGTTACAAAAATGTTGCACAGATTAGATATCAATACAACCAGAAAGTTGACCTCAAAAAAAAGCTGAAAAATGTTTTTCTTTCCCAACAGCTTTATAATGTGCGTACATGATTCGCAAAAAAATGTATACAACAAAGCGCCATACTAGCACTAGCAATACTTCAGCTAGCTGTTATAGTAGTACGCATGTTGCAGTTGCATGCCTTTTTTGTAAAAAGGCTGTCGTTTAGATGATGGACTGGCTGTTTGGTGCATACTATTATGCGATGATGATGATAATGATGAATAAAACCTGAATGAGTTCACATTTTGTAATTTTTCCTCCTTGCGTAGTAAACACTCTTTACAGTGTATGTACTACTGCCATGTTTTAAATATAAATCTTTTCTCTTTTATTTTCTGCCACGAGGTATTATATCTCGTTTCCTATCTATCCATATAGCAAAAATAAAGCACCTTCCCTTTACTATTTCCTGTTTATTCTTTTATGTTCGCTCATATTTCCTCATGTGAAAATTTATTTTTTTATAGTTGACCAGACCGCAGAAAAGGTTAAAAGATACAAAATGAGTATCATGTACGTACACGCACGTAATGTCGTCGTCGACAAGGCTTTTTTCAGTGTTGTGTGTGATCACTTACAAAAGTAAAATAAAATCATGTAATGCATGCATGACCGACTGACTTGAAGAAGAAGAAGAAGAAAGGATGAAGATGATAATGTGAAGAAAAAAAATGGAGGAAGACACTCGCCACCACACACCCTTTCTTTCATGTGTGTGTTCACAGCTCACAAAGATGGTTTTATTAAATAAGCCTTTCTTAGTGAGAGAGAGAGGAAGAAGATGAGAGAGGTCTACTTAGGAAAAAAATGCAACAAGTGGGATCATAGTTTTGTGCGTCGTCTAGTATGGTATACATAACATACATAGATTGCTCACATTAGCAAGGCGCTAAGTTACTACACAGGTCACACAGGTAGGCATATGATATTATATGATAATATTTCATATAATTTTTTGCACCGAGTGTAACAATAATGTCATTTTGAAGTAATTTAGCAGCGTGTATGCTCTGTAAGTAATGGGATGTATGTATGTATGTATATATATGGGCTTATGCAGTTACAGCTCCCAGATTCATTCTCTGACAGACAGATTCTTTAAGCAAATAAGGCCCTCCAATTCCCATGAAAATCACTTAATGAACCACTGGTATACTTTTTGGCTATTAAATTGAAGCTTTCAAATGATCATATTTTTTTTGAAGATGATGAGCATTCGGTGGACGGTTGAGGGAAATGATGCATATATACATGTAGTGTATGTATATACCTATGTATCTTAAGATATGATATATGCAGTTGTGTATTTTGAGATACATATGAACGTTATCTGTGCAGAGCATTTTCCCCTTTTTTTACTCTAATCGGTATCTGTGGTTGCATCGATATTAGATTTTATTAGTTGTCCTTAGGCAACTTTGTCTACTTATGTTGCAGGATGAGCAAGTCGGGTTGTTAAAAAA
>JAQFZH010005639.1:0-10306 GCA_034695485.1 Entomobrya nivalis
CAAATTTTCTTCTCTGGCAAAACCAAACCAGATAAAGTTATTACGGTTTGTAAAGTTTAAAACCAAGCTTGCTTTTTAATGCTCACAGGAAAAAAACTTACGCTTTTGGCTATATAATTTATTTTCAAACTGCAAGGCAAGGCGGGCGAAGGAGATGAAGTGCAGCAAATGAAGTTTTGTGGGGGTACACACATAAATTTGTAAAAAGTTTGCTCTCTGATCTGATCACGATACTAAATAAGATTGAAACGATCGTGATGATGCAGTAACCTAGTAACCTAGAGTAATACTCTTGTTAAAACAAGACCTCGTTTTTTCCTTCTTTTGAAACTTACACAAAAACGCATAATAATAAAATGTTAGTTGTGCTTGCACACAGAAGCGCATCGCGCTTATTTCCCAAATCATCTTTTCACTTGTTGCTATAATCCACATTATTATCATCATCATTGCTTGCGATTTATTATTATAGTGTATATATTATTATATTGATGTTACCCACATACATATAGCTTCATGTTTACTAAAAAATATATACACAAAGAGCGGAACTAGGTAATCTTGTAATTGTAATTATGGCAGTGACTTAGATTAAGGTAAGTAGATATTTATAAAAGGTGTTTTAGTTAATGCTTACGCATGAATGTGTATATAATATGGGATATATACATAATATTATTAGTAAATTGCATATTTCATAGTAGCATAGCAACCGATAGTGATAATAATTTTTTTTTGTGGATGGATGAATTGGTTGCATGCTAGCAAGCAAGTTTATTTTAAATGTATGTTAGTGATGATGAGAGTGTACCAATTTCAACTTCCCTTTGAAAGATTATCATTTTTATGCCTGTATAAACAAAAGAAAGGATGTGTTTTGTATACGTTTGAGCTTCTGTATAGTAAAATATTTCATATTGAGTGTGTAATGTAATGATAACAATGAGAGTGGCACTGACATTGACTTTGACCCTTAAAGTGGGTTTATTTTTTTAATAACCATTTACAGTAGGACCTCAGGAAGTAAAAAAATATATGTATGAACGCTTAATTTCGATATTTGATGTACATACACGCACACCACACACATAAAAGTAGTCTTGAAAATTTATTCCGACAGCGATTTTGATGGTATTTAAAAAATGTTAAATAAACTATATGACAAGATGGGTGGTTTTACTTTTTGAAAGAGGCAATGAATAAAAATACATACACTCAGGGTTAAAGATCACTGCATTTATTTTAATGACCAAACCATTTAGCATTGCATTTAAAAGTGAGGTTGAAAACAAAATTCAAACTCTATTTTCAGTTCACCTCAAATGCAAATTACAATATATCATGATATATAACATCAGTTAAAATGTTAAATGATGAATATAAATGAGTTATAAATGATTAAAAAGAAAAAAGAATTTAACATGAAAAATAAAAATACCACCGAAAGGAAGTAACATGAATAGTGAATGTGATTGTTGTGGGTTGGTATTTATTTTATGCTTCATATTATGAACAAGTGTGCTTTGTTTTTTCCACTCACTCTACAAATTATACTATCCCTTTTATTCGTCATAATAACACACTTTTGTATAATAGCGAGAAGAACTACTTACACTAGTTAAGGTAGGTTACATTACATGATAAAAAAACATCAACATCAACACAACCACCTTTACCACCAAAGAGTAGTAGTCTATCATCATCAAAATACTAGCTTAACCCTTTCTTTTATATTATTTTACTACTTTAAAGTGAATGTGCAAGTAAAAACTCTGCTTGAGCTGTTTGAGATTGATAAAAGTTGCAATATTGGCGGAAAGGGTTAGAAAAAAAAGTATACCATTCATTTTTAACTACAAACCAACGATGCATGCACTTGTGTGTGTGTGTGTATTTGATGGTGATAGTGATGATGTGCGTTTTTATTTTGCGTTTATTAACTGTAAAATGTGTGGTGAATGTTTATTTTCTTTACGCAGCTGCATGCTAATATGCAGCACACAGAAAAGTGGTAGAATGGGTGGTGGTGGTGGATGAATGCATATAATATGCCTTGTGTATTAAGAATAATAATACCCAGTCAAATAAGCTGTATAGTAGAAAAATCCTTTCTTTTCTGTTTTGCTTCTAATATGAAATCTAGTTTTTCCCATAAATTAAAATGCAGTTGCAAACTGGCTGAGTAGATTTTTTTTTGTTGATGAGTAGTAGACGGATGCCTGACCTATTATACAGAAAAATTATGATTAGGTATTAATATAACATGTGTATCTAATGTATGAGATTGTGTGTAACTTTTGCTGCTATAATATATTATTCTCCGATTAATATTTCAGATTGAAATTCTGGGCAGTAGATTTTTATTTCCGGTAAATTTTACTTTCACATAAAAATTTCAGCCAAGATATTTAGTTTGAGTTTTTGTGAACATTTGATAGATTCTTTTTTCGGGCTACTAATTATTGAATTATAGAAAATGAAAGGGGGCTCTACATTTACGTACATTTACACCTTGATAATCTCTTTGTACAATAGTGTCATTGTCACAACTCACAACCCGTTTTTTGAAAACAGTGTACACGCAACAAAACCCATTTGGAACAACAAGTACATAACTATGTTCATTGTCACAATAATAAAATTGCAATTAAGTAAGTACACAAAGTTGGAAACCCTAAACGTGTTCCATAGCTTTTTCCACACATTTATAGACGTCAGCGGTATCATTTCTTTGGCATCGTCCTTTCTTTTGAAAAAAACATCATTCATTCATAAAATGGAATGGAATTTTATGCGCTCTGTTTTCAAAGTTGCCAATAAATTGAGGTCTTGGACCTATCATTTAGATATCTCTCTTTACATAACAGTTTAACAGTTACATATGGGGTTTCTTTTTTGGCCAACTGCCTACCATAATGTTGTAAAATTTAGTCTTGTTAATAAAGTAGGTCTTATCAAGAATTTCAACTTGTCCATCCGATTCGTCCTTGTCCCCTTACGTATAAAAAATTAAGTTGTGTCCTTATGCCCTATCCGTACACATTTGTATTACATTAAACGCATTACATCACACTTTTTTCTTCACACTTGTTTCAAATCCCCTCTCCCGTACTTTTCCGCTCGCATAACAAAAACTGTTTTCAAATGAAAGTGTTCTCCCCTAAAAATAACTTTATGGGGAAAAGTGGTTGTTGAGTACGTTCACAAGTGTAAATAGAACACATCATCATCATCATCATCATACAACCAAGCAAATTTATTTTTCTCGAAACCTAGACCCATCTTTTCTTGATGTGCTAGTTTTGAAGACAGAAAAAGAAACTATGTATGCACAAAATGACATGACATAACAACACAACTAAATACATTTGATTTTTTCGGTTACGTTACGATAAGCATGATAAAAACGTAGACATTGCGGACACACCAAATCACATATTGCCTTACGCATGATTTTTATCTGGGAATGACCTGATTTTTTTTCGAAAGGAATACCATCATATCGGCAAGCATCCAACAAGTTGTGTGTGTTTCAAAAAATAAATATCAGTACATTTCCTTCCAAGTACCACAAAATACTTTTGACTGTGGGTTGAATAAAAATGCGTACATTTAATTTCTCGGTTTTTGTTATAAAACCGAAAATGTGTACTCACTTTGTCAATGTCATGCTCTGCATACCATAATAACCATTATCTCATTTTCACTTGAAAAAAAGAAGACAAAACAAAAATGTAAGTGGCTGGCTAAAAGAATCAATGTTTCTTTTTGGTTTGTAAACTTGTAAAGTATGTTATGAGGATGAATTTTTTTTACACAAGGTAAATTACAAGTTGAGTGAGATCATTCTCATTATTACTTCATTTCGTGATTAACTTGCGTGAAATCGTTACACATTATATGTATATTTGTATTGTCTTTTAGTACATACATAAAACAGAGAAAACACACACACACCCATCTGTGTGTACTACACAACTTGTTTTCACTTTAGTTTTCAACTGATGCTGTTGTACTTGTAGTGTTTAGGACAATTTTATAGACAGCTAAAAAACATTTTATTCGTTACTAGCATATTATGATGTGCGGTAACAACCGTGATGCGATTTTACTTAATGTACAACTTTTACAATGTATTACTATATTGTAGACAAGCAAAAGTCCTTAAAACAGGAAGACAGCATTCTTACAATTTTTTTTATCATCTTGATCATCAACATGACATGATTTTGAGAAAGTTGTTTCACAATATTTTTAACGCTTTTCCTCTACAACATAAAAAAAATTACACTAACCTGATTTTCAGCTTAACAATTTTATTTTTTTCGTCTTCTTATTTTTCCTATTGTATTACAAAATTGTATTGTGTTTACTACAGGATTACAAAAACGATAAATAATATTAAGTGCATGATATATATTTTTATAATATAAGTAGACATATAAGAACGGAGATGTATATATATTTCATATATATATTATAAATTTTACCTGTCATCTTTTCCCTGTATACGATAGGGGCTTTAAAGCAAAACTCACTCACAAGGTATAAAATCAAGACGAAAATATACATCAAACATTTTGTGAAGCAATACAATGTCAAGGTTTGGTAATGAAAAGAGACGGACGAGTGACACACATTCACAACTTGGTATTTTTTTTACTATGATGGTAGCAGTTTTTTGTGATGGTTGCTCAAGCATAATATATTATTATTATACCACACGATACGATACCGCATCACATTCAAAGCGCAGCGTCAGCGTCTCCGATGATACCAATAATAATATAATGTAACCAGAAAAGAAAAGCAAGAGCTTCTGCTCTGCCAAGCAGAGGCAGAGACAGGCAAAAGTCGCTTACTCTTTACACCTACATGCATCGCAGATTACCATTTTACCACCACCACCTCAGCTTAAGTTACATGAAAGTACATGAAGAAAAGAACCGTTGTTGCTGTATGACAGTGTAGTATAGTATGTGTGTGAGCATGTAATATAATTGTTGTCATGATGATGATGACAGTGATAAGCATAATAAATCATGTATATTCTTCCTACGCTATGTAGTTAATGGTGTTATGTTATATAGCGTATGTATATATGCTATAGTTAAGTTAAAAGAAAATCACAGGTAAAGTAATTGAATTATTGCGAGAGAGAGAGAGACGGACAGGAAGTTTAGGGTAAAAGAGATTTTTATCATCAGTGCTAATTTTAGGGTTTCCACACACGTGTGGTGTACCTTTTATAGTAGTAATTATGGCTTAAGCAGTTACCAACATTTTATTAGCGATTTGCGGAGAAAATTGACCGTCTTTAAAAATAATCATGGCACAAACGCATCGTATTATTATTTTAGGTAGTAAAATAATGCTATCATGGGCAAATGTATTTATTACGTCGGACCAAATATGCATCGCAAATTCGCATCATAGTAGCAAAGCACCGTGATGGTGCTAATAACATGGTGAAAAGGTAATAAAAAAAAGTTTAAAGTTTTTAGCGACAGTGACAAGGGACCGAAAAGCGTATTTTTCAAGTGAAAGATTAGTTGGAGACGACGACGAGGATGACAAAAAAAATATTCATGCATTTTTAGTTCACAGATTCTACTGATGCATAAAAAAAAGATTTCTAGGCTGGTGTATTTTCTACTGATTTTTTATTCTATGTAAAATAAACGCGAATATGTAATAAGCTGAAAATGGTTATTAGGTTACCATGAAAAAATTTATACTGCATCATTTTTTTTTACTTTTCTCCCTTGCTCAACTATCATCGTAATCACCTCTCCAACAAAAAAATACGCCGCTTTTATAAAAGATAGACTGCACAACATATGCATAATGAGATACACGACGACTGTAATGTAATCTAGGTAATAGTACACAAAGTAACCACACACATGCATAACAATGGAAAAAATGCACGCATAGTAATAACGTTTCAAAAAAATGCGATGATGATGATGATGGTCGCTTAAGTCTTGTAGTCGTCACAATGATGATATAGTGACGATTCGATGATGATGATGATGATGAACATTATTGTATCGCTTTGGAGCTTTGACTTTGTAAATGTGTAAAAGAGCAGTGAAGCAGAAGTAGCAAGTATAGCAGCTTCCCATATTATTATTTTGCGATGGCATCTTTCCCTTCTTTCGCTTGTTTGAAGAAAGAAACGAGGTCAACCGTTGTAATAAGCACGGTTCATTCGGCTGCTGCTCAACAAGTATACATTTTTTATGCTCATCTATCTCTTCAATTGAAACATCTGCATGGCCAATCTTTCTATCTATCTCTCTCTCTCCTGCTTTCCACCTCCTCACAACTTCTCTCTATACCTGATTGTTGTACAAAAAAGTGCGTCACCCTGTGTATATACTATATACTATGTATATATATACATACGTTTTACTTTTTTTTGCAATGCAACGTTTCATGCTTTTGGCATTCATGCCGTTTTATTTTTTAAATTTGACAGCAGTGATGGCTCAAACAAGCGACACACTAAAAAGCAATATGGAAATCCGAAAAATGGATAAGTCATGGCTAACGGGACTCTACCTACGTTTTTATACATAGTAGATTATGCGATCTCTCTCTCTCTCTCTCCTCACTCAACAATAACAACAATAGAATGAGTAGTAAAGTAGGTAAAACGTTGTGGAACGCGCAAGCTCCATCATCATGATGATGATCGTCATCATCACTACATTGTGTCCGGATGAGCGGACAAAAAAATAAAAATCTGGGTTGAATCTCAATTATGTTTCGCTCGCCTTCATTTTCGCTGATTCGTTTTTCGGCTCTCTGGCTTGCACACAACACACTCATTCATTCACAGTAAGTGTCTATATATTTTTTATGGTTGTAACTAAAGATGAAAGAAGGAGGGGACAGGACAATAAACGATTTTTACTGCTTGTACAGTGTATACAATGTATTATCTTGTAACTATTTATTACATTATTTCTTTTGTAAGTTGGCATGGTTGAGGAATGTAATGATCTGTAAATGGTGAGGGATGATGAATCGTTTCATTTCATCATCACAAAAAAAATTGTGAATTAATGTCATTGCTTTTTATAAAAGTTGGCTATTTAACTAAATATACTGATATTCGTTTGAAATATTTTTTTAGTAGGAATAAATTTCAAGCGGAGAAAGAAACCATGTTCGTGATGCGCAGCCTCCATTGACCGCTACAAAAGCTACGTAGCACACAGGCCAAACATCTAAATATTTCAAATGCAATGTAAACCTCATCTTCAACACGTTTATGTTATGTTGCTAAATTGTGCTATAATTTTTAGTAAAGGTGAATGGGCAATAGATTCATTGATTTTTTGTTGAAATGATTTGGGTCCTCTGAAAATATATATTTATTATGGCATTGTTTCCGTTAGTTCTGATGTGAGAATTGGTATTTTTTGTTCACACCTCTTCAAAAGAGTGCCTCCGCCTCTCGGAGCAATTAAAACAATGCGGTAGTATGCAATGAAAATCCGCACGCGATCATTAAACATGTGTAAATCTTGTAGTTTTTAAGTGGGTCAACGCTCAAAATTCTTTAGAGCACAAAAAACTTGCACTTGTTATATTTTTTTGAAAATGCAATTAATCTGTTATCGACTCCTCCAAGTACATCTCTGCACTGTTACTTGCGAGACAAGATGGTTCAATGGATAATACGCAAATTTACAAAAAAAAATATTCAGTGGTTGTTTTACAATTACAATACATAATATATGCATCTACTTATGTGAATAATGCCTATATCATGTAACATATAGCCCTTCAACATTTTTTTATGATGGAAGATGAATGAAGGATCCAAACATTAAAAAATAATTGTTATTACGCTTGTACTCATTATTATCGCAACGGTGATCAACTACACGTTTGCTACTTTTCTACATCCGAGTTTGGCACTAAAACTATACTTTAGTAAGTACTTGCCAGAATTGGTGAGAAACGGGAAATGCACTTGTCATAATATTTATAGCTAATATATTTTTTTTCTTCGAAAAATCTTGCTAGTTAGTAGAATGACACACACATGCCTTGTTAAGATGATGGGAGTAACCTATCATCAACTACGTTTTTAAAGTAGGAATGGGTTTAAAACGGTTATTGGTGTAGAAGAGCAAGAAGAAGTGCACTAAAAGAAAAAAAAAGAATAAACCTGTTCTGTTTACTATGTGCATTGTATCCAAAAAAAATTGGTTTGTTATTTATTTATTTTTATGAATGTGAACGATACGATAAGGCACGTAGAAAGAACTCTCATTTACTTACCTACCGTTTTTTGAGTGTATTGTACGTAGTTTCAGCAGTAACAGACATAATCAGTAGATTATTTTATTTAGGAAATGCTCTTTACTTGCATTCATGATGATGATGAGGATGAACATAGTAATCATCTTTTTGATATGGTAGTAACAATAAATGCATTTATTTTGAACAGTGTGCCAAAGACCTACTTCCTAATTCAGCAGCATAATCTCTATGTAAATGCTCTCACGCAAAAATACCCATACACTTGACAATGATGCGTTGTTATAAATAAATCTTCTTTTTTCATATTACAGAAAAATGTGTGCATGTTGTGCCATTACGGTATGCAATAGTTATTAGGATTAAAATGTCCATGTTGATGTAAAAATTGTGGGCCACACAAAAG
This sequence comes from Entomobrya nivalis, assembly GCA_034695485.1. NCBI lineage: Eukaryota > Metazoa > Arthropoda > Collembola > Entomobryomorpha > Entomobryidae > Entomobrya > Entomobrya nivalis. The sequence goes on from JAQFZH010005639.1 coordinate 8,687, forward strand.
AATTGTACAATAAAAATAATAACAACAGAATTGATCGTTTAGTCTTTTTTTTTAATATCCGAAATTGAACATAGCTTTTTAAGTATGATAAATATATGGATAGATGTAACAAATTTTTTTTTTTGGTGAAAGGCAACAAGAAAGTGCATTGTTGTATTTTTATGATTTTATATACCGTGTAGTACAAAATGCAGGTTTAAGTATCGACGACGACGCCACTTTAAATAGCAATACCAAGAAAAATGGGTTGACAAGTTTGAAAGATTTTTCTTTTCTTTCTTTTTGGTGTTAACAATAAGCATATATTTAAATTGTCAAAACGTAATAATGACCAAAGCGAAAAGAAGAAAAAAATGATGATTATAATGGCTTATATTTTGGATGACAACAGACAAAATAGATTATATCAGGAAAATTTTACATGCCCATATCTCAGCAAAATATCATGCTTACTTTTGCATATAAGAAAATATTTTTTGAATAGTGCACTTGTACTCTTGCATATAACTACATATATGAATACTAAGGTATAAAAGTCGTGATCGTCAAATGATTGCCATTTTGAAATAAAGCATTATAAAGAAAGGCAACAATAAAAGTAAAGTATGTATGAAATAAAAGACGTCTCAATGTAGGAAAGTAGGTCACTGTCTGCTGCTGTTACTGCTGCTGTTGAGGATTGAAAGTACGGAAAAGGTGTATAAGGAATTCAGGTTAGAACATCATCATCACCATCATTTTTTCCCTTTGTGGTTTCGTATAAAGCGACAAGATTAAAACATATATACATTCATACAATATTTTATTTAGCTCGAGGCTTTTCAAGGTCTAGATCACCGAAGAACATAGACAGGAATTGCAGTAAATTGAGCATCCTATCATTTTTACACCACCAACCACCACCGCCGCTGCCGCTGCAACATTGTGTGCAGAGTGCAGAGCAACGCTGGCTGAAGAAGAATTGCAAAAACGTGAAAACAAGATTATATGAGCCGATGATGATGATGATGGGGATATTGTGGTGGATTGTTGGTAGTGCCAACAAATAAGATGTTGCATTTTATTTTTATTTCAATGGAATTCACTCGTAGCAACAAGTTGTGTATGTGTGTGAGAAGTATATAGGGATATTGTATGAAATGCGGTTTTTTCTCTGATAGGAAGACTTAGCAAATGATTTTGCAAATAGTGAAAATGACTTAGCATTTCCTTTATACTTCTTATCATTATTATAAATGAGCTTATATACTTAGTAGAGTAGCCAAACAGAGAGAGAGAGAAAAAAAAAATGGGGTAAGCACATTTTTGAATCGTAAAAAGAAGAACGTTAACATTGTGTTTTGCTTGTGTAAGGAAAGAGGTGTGTGTGGGTTGAGACAAGGTGTACAGACATGAAACAAAGTTGATGCAAAATGCACTAAAATTGCGGTTGACAATGCACTCTTCTTATTTTTATAAGGCTTTGCAACTCTGATGGCTCTTCTTCTTCTATGTGAAAACAAGCACAACAAATAAGTTTCTCATATTTTCTTTTCATCTTGTCATTCCACTTATCATTTTGTATACAATTTATGCCAAAAAAATAGACAAACTTTGCATCTGCATCTATACCTTGTTTGT
>JAQFZH010005640.1:0-10305 GCA_034695485.1 Entomobrya nivalis
AGTATATAAAAAGTTTATTAATAGCAAATACTAAATATTGGGTTTTATTTCTTGTGCATTTTAACCTAAAATATGGGAATATATGTTTCAAGAGATGGAAACATCCAGAAATAACCTTGAGCAATGGAAATTTAAGGCCGATTTGCTGTAGATAAACACTACAGTAAGGCATAACTCTATAATAAGTTCAAAGTTTACTAAATTATAACTCAAAAAGGTTCGCACAAAATGCAAACTTAGGTTTCTGTAAGTAATTATTACTTAAGTAATTGTAAAGTTTAAATAATTTATCGGTTCATATCATGGCAAAAGCTTTGCTGCTTTTCGCAATTTTTGAAACCTTGGTCTAACCGCTATTCTCCTACTTCAAGAATTTGAAAGCCATTTTATGCATTACAGTTAGCCAAAGGTTTTTAGCTTATGGAAATTCAAACCCAAAACTTTCAATTTGCATTTTTAAACCTTTGAATGTACAATCAACGGCAATTCTCAAGCTATTATTTTCAAGAAATTTTTGCCAGAATAAAATGTAAGTAAGGAAATGTCTCACCTTGTGTTAACTTTGTTTTTCAAGTCCTTTGAGTCTTTAAAAACCCTGCTTTTTTGGTTTTGGGTAATAAAAAATTAGATTTGAATTTTGTTCATAGTTTTTTGCACCCTTTAAAATAAGGAAGGACCAATTGATAAAAAAAATATGTAAAATGGCATGCAAAATCTCTTAAATATATTCCGTTTCGTGGGAAATATTTTTGTTCCCTGCCACAGATATTGTTTCTCGGACCCAGAAACGTTATATTAGTTGTCTTATTTATATAACAGTTCCTTTGTACATATTTATATGTATATCAGTCTCCGGAACTGAAAGTGCAAGGGAAAGTAAAGAACAAAAATGGTTCACACCATTTGGACAAGGCGTTTTAGTGATGGTCCATAAGCATGGAAAAAATATGAAAGATAAAATGCGACAGACAACTCTTTTCCTGCTGTCATAATCATATTACATGTAGGTATGTGTTTCTATTGTCATTGTAATGTGGTAGTTGGGGCAGTGCAATATAGGTAGTAATGGCCTTTCTCAATTCACTTCTCCCCTTCTTTCTTTTAAAAGCTGTCACTCTGCCTTTCAAGAAACCCCCAGTCGCCATTATCCAAAAGAAGGGTTGTGCTGAAGGGTGTAGGTAGTACAATTCGATACATTATCAACAATGTTTGCGTTTTCCCACATTTTGCTGGTTTTAGCTGACTGAATTCTTATTTATTATGGTAGACTGTGGTGGCCAGTCGGTTACGCAGTGGTATTAATATAATGCATTGTTAATATACACATATAACATGCATGTCTTGCTTACTTCACGTTCTTCATTCCACAATAATAAACATGTTGTGATCTTCTAGCGGTGTCGTCATAAAATATCGTTTGTTATGCGAAATCATCTAAAACATGGGAATCTACGCGAAATCAAATAATTCTCGTTATTACTGTTGTTTCATCAAGAATTTTGCTGTTTCAAATGAATTTGTTCAGATTTTTGCTTTGAAGGAATTACACTTCTTCAGATTCAAATTCTCTACATACTCAAGTCGGTAGTGACTCAAATGAAATGTTTCCGCCAGTCACCACCTCAGTCAAAAGATGGGATACAATAATGCATTTGGGGAGAATCTCACTAGCATGAAGTGACATTAGTAGATTAGAGACGATCTTATCATAAAAATAATGCTTTGTTGAACAACAAAATCGTCATTTTATAATAACAAAAGTAAACCAAGCTGAAGAATATGGCCATAAAAATATACTGAGCTATGAAACATCCTACTGACTTGTTTAAAGAATTAGAAAACGTAAAAAAACTATACAAGGGATGTAAATATACACATGCGTTGAACGACAAAATGGAGAGAAGTATGAGGGAGTAGCGACTATTATTTCTCTTATATTTATCCGGGGCATTTTTTAATGGAAAGGAAATAAGTAGACTTTGCGTAAATGCAGACAATAGTAACAGCAATACATATTGTAGCAAGATGGATTGGTTTTTGCATAATATTTTTATTCTTAAGTTTACTGTTTTTTCTTTACTCTTTTGTTGTCACCACATTTTCACGTCATCATCATAATGTGTATACTTACAACCAGCATTCTCTTCTTATGTAGTTTGGCTTTCTCCCATGACTTGGTAGTGATATATCGTCCGTTTTAGACTAAAAAGTTAACATATAGTAATAAAATAATAATGATGACATTTATAATACGTGCATATGTGTTTAGTACACCTACACCTTACACAATGTGTTTTTCATGAATGAATTGCTCGCAGACACAAACACACACATGATCATACGAGGATGAGAATAATGGAGATATGGTGATGTTGATGATCAGCACACCATACCAAAAAAATGTAAAAAGAAAAGAAATAAGAAAAATAAGTGAGCATTCAATGACAATAATAATAATAACTATAATGTGATGTTATTCTGGTATGCTGTGTACAAAAGTGTGAATAATGTACACTCTGCTTTCCTTGCCAAATTCTACGCTGCTGCATACATTTTTTTTTCAACGGGGCCTCTTCGCTTTTGTCAAACCGTTAAAAATATTAGCGTGTATCTTATCTTCGTAGTTGGTATTAGGTATTATTGTAAAGCTGAAGTTGTACGTGGAAATTGAGAAAAACCAGTTGTGATGATGATGATCTAGATCATGTGTTTTTTTGCCTGTTTTGTAGAATACACATCGAAACGTCTTCAAATAAATTGCTGGCTTATTATTTTATGCGAAATGTTATTTTTCCAAATATTAGCTCATAAAAGATCTGATGGTAATGTTGGGAAATTGAGATGAGAACAAACAATAAAAGTAATAATAATACAAAATAGTTGAGACTACGTACTTGAAAAAGGCGAGCATGTTTGTTTGTGTTTACGACGTGACTTATTTGCACTAACTATCCACATCTTCAACGTTATCAATATCATTATGATGATGATGGCCGTCTTATAATAATCATACGTGTATTTGATATAAACCTAGTGTTCGTTTTGTTAGGTTTAGCATTATATTGTGTTATTATTATCTGTACTTTTGCCTTGGTGGGAGATCATAATGATGGGGAGAAATATTTAAACATTTTGTGGTTACGTGTATTAAGTATACTGGTTTGACTTTGTGGTGTACTACCGTTATTGCCATGCCGCATGCCATTCAGGACACTTACTTTGTTTTTACATTTGGTATTTACAATGATAATGATGAAATTATGACTGTGTGTATGTGTGAATGTATAAGTTAGTAATGGTGATTATGATTGCTAGAAAGTGAGGGATTTCTAAAGAGAAGAGTACCGAGTTGAGTTGTGCCGTTTTTGTGTGCTGAATTCCTTTTCCCCACCACCACCCTATTTTATTTGAGAACAGATTTGAGAGAGTTTAGAACAAGTACAAGATCATATCCATATTAAAAGCGAGCATTTCATATAGAATAATAGTAATAATGATAATCTAGACATTTTCAATTTTATTTCCTACTTACAATAATAATGTACTTGCTCTGGTTAAGTAAGTTTAGTTCATCCCTTTTCACAAACCACAAACACCATCAATGCTGCTGCCGCCGTTTTACGTTGATGCTATCATCATGTAGTCCATTTGCGTGTGTATAATATGCAATCGTGCCACCACGACTAACTTTTGTACAAAATATCTTCACGCATTGCTTTTTCAGCTTGTGTGATTTTAATGGCAAGAAAATTTTCTATCTTTAAATGGGATATCTATGGGGACGATTTAAACTCGCATTACTATTATCACTTTTATTCTGCCGTGTGGTGGTGGTGAATGATCATTCTGTGGATGCATATAGCTCAAAAGAGCGGAAGATGATCTCCAGAGTGAGGTAAAATGCATAAACACACATACTCAGTCATCTTATTTTTTACGTGAAATGAAGCCTGGAATAATTTATGAGCACCGAGAATGTAGTAATGATAAAATGGTTTAAATGGAAAAACTATGGAAACATTAGTGAGTTGAAATTCAAGTACATGTATATTTAAAAACCAACGAAAATTCCACTATCTAAGAAATTAAATGATTGCCCGCAACGATTTTTATTTTTTTACATCGATTTAAAGAGAAAACTACAATACCAAAAATGCAACAATCGTATAAGTTAACAATCATCCAACCAACCCAACCACCAGCAGTAGGAGCCGAAAAAAATCTAATTTTTTTGGGCCAGAAAGAAAGCAATGAAAGTTTGTTCTGAACACAATATTATAACAGTACACTTTCACCATGAGGAGCAGCACACATGCATAATAATAATAATCACAATAGCGTGTTTTTGTCTGCTGGTATTTATGGGTACGAATCATGCATGCATGGTTGGTTCATGTGTGATGGTTGATGGTATACATAGCTGGTAATGTCGTCACGAATTTCATCTTCTCTCGCTCCCCTTTCAGTAACTCTGTTGTATTTTTTTCCACATAAGTATTATACACGCATTTAATATTTACACAAGATGATTTCCAATATATTTTAGCACGTACGTGCATATACGAATGTAGTAATGCAATCATCTTCATCATTCTACTTGCTTTTACTCCGGCCCTAACCCTATTCATTGTTGTTATTATTATATCACACGCTATTATCATCACTTTGCATATTATTGCGTTATGATCTGTTTTTCTTGTGTGTGTGTGCACTGTGTACAATAATAATATAAATATTACTATTATCATCAACACCATCGCAGCGGTAGCAACAGCATCCTGTTTTTTTCCGCGGTTACAAATCTCACATTCCCATTGCTTCTGGAGTTGTCGGCTTTTCTACTTTCTCTACTTTTTGATGCAGCTTATATTTTATCCATAATCAGCTACACGTTCACATCATAGCATCTAGCATCAACATTTATGCACACCAGCAATAAATACCCACGCGGACAAAAACAGAGAAAGGACTAGAGAGATCTTACATTATTTCTTCATCGCATGCAAATTGGAAAATAAACAAATATGTATTTTTTATTCAGTCAGTGTGAACGTTAACGCAAAAAAGCAAAAAAAAAGAATGACAAAATTTTTCAGTCGTTTTATTTTTCAAAATTTCTTTGAAGTAGTTGCATGCGAGGGAGTATATACATAACATAGCACAATATGCTTATTAGATGATTTCTCCTCGACACATTATCATTGCCGCACGTTACTTCATTTTCACAATAAAATGCAAAAGAGGTACCGGCAACAAACCACCATCATCATCTCTGCCCTCACCAACAACCAGTGGAATATTAGCAGCAGACAGCAGATGCTCATTGCCATGGTGTTTTTTTCTTCTGGTGTTTTATATTTTTTCTTTGAGTGAAACTACACTTTTGAATACAGATGAGACCGCTTGTTTGCATGCATGAGCGAAAGTGTGAGAGGAGAAGTGTGTGCCATTACGGCATCTTGTAAGAAAATGATAGTATTGGTCGATGCCAATTCGGTTTTCCTCTTGCCAAATTCAAGTGGCCATGTGGTTATTTCTTGCACTTACTTATTTGTATGCATACATATTTAGCTTTATAGCATGTTGTGCATAATACTTGTATAAGACGACCACGAAGACGATGAAACTGTTTTCGTATTCATTGTGGAAGAAAATAATAAAAGCAGGCGGCTAGAATACAGAGAAATTGAGAAGGGAGTTTGAGTAAAAGTGTTTGAAAGAGAAATGGGTATTTTTGCTCTGAAAATGCAAAACAAGAGTAATAGAAAGTAGATATTAAAATGTGTTGCTTATTTTTGAGAAACGAAATGATTATATATGATAACTGTGCAATCGCAAGTCTGAAGCGCTCATTTAATCAGATGACAATTTTTTGCCATATGGGCTAGTAATCATTATTCACTCCTTATTGCATATTATATGTTATAATAGTATTAGTATATACATGCATGCAATTTTGCAAAGAGAACATGGATGTGGTGAGTAGGAGGCTAGGCGCGGCTCATTTATTTTTATTATGTTTTGTTTCACAACAAATTTTAATAACGCGAAGCACAATAGAACTATTTCAGTGAACAAAAAGCCTAAATTTTTCAAGAAGCTGTAAGAAAGAAAAAGCCAGCAAGCTAATTTAACCGTCAGAATTGATTTGCTTTGCAAGGGTGAGTAAGTATAGCTTTCTCACTGAGTTAAATCGTCTGACCAAAGATGTGGAAGGTATCCATTCTAAAGAACAAATAGAATACGAAAGAATTTTTGAAAGTAGAAGGAATCAAAAAATGCACTAAAAGTAAGCTTTACCATGCCCAAAAGTACGAGTAAAATAATGCAATATTTTTTAGACCAAAGAATTTATAACAAAAATGTACTTATGCACACCAAGTAATTCTTTAGGAAACGCATTTTTTTTTCTAAAGAAAACGGAAAAGAAATCTTGACGTTTTGTTGGATTTCTTTTTTCTTCATGTTTCGCTTCGCCATATCATCTCTCATGATAAGCTTTTTTCTCCCTTTTGCACGCTATCTGTCAACCTGAATATCATCACAAAGGAATGGTGTATAGAATGGGTAGAGTGTGGACAAACGCTTATAAAATCCAGGCATGCAATTTAATGGTTGTACACTTAAATAAGTACACTTTTAACCATTTTGCTTTCCTCATTCACAAGCTGTAGTAATGGTAGCCGTAAAGAAAGAAAAAAAAGTGAGTGATATACTTGCTTTCTCTTTCTGTTACATTTTTTTGGCAACTTACATTACTACCTTCTTGTGTGCTACATTTTATTTTGGAACTCTGGATGGATGGATAGATTTCAAGTTGGGAAAAATGTGTTGTTGTGTATTAAGTGAAAGCATTGTCGATTAACAAATTAGTTTTATGTGAGGTACTTTGAAAGTTAGAGACAGCAAGAGATACCAAGGCAGGTATAAAGAGTGCATGGTGAGCTCTCTATTTCTATCTTTTTCTGTCGGCTTTACTCCCAATGGATATACAGTAATGAAACTCGTGTAACTGCTGAATCAACCCCAAACTATTTATTGTGGTGGTGGGTATTGGTCATTCGTTCATGTAGTGTTTGGTGTGTCGGTGTTAATTAGAAAGCCACCTCTAAAACTGCCTTAAATACTTTTAATGACTATGGTTTATTACGCGCTGATTAACCATCACTCTTGCTTGAAAATTCTCAACTGCTTTTATACCACACAACACAATTGTAATCAAAAGTGGTCAATTCAAGTGGAAGGGCTGGTCATTTTCTCTCAAATGGGTTCTTTACTTCAAGTAGGCCAACAAAGTCAGGTAGTTATGGTGAGAACATGGTAATATCTTATGGTTCATTTCTAATTTATCGTTTCCCCAAAAATCTATGTGTTTTACTTGATGAGACCTCACTCACTTGGTAATAATGGTATTGAAAGTGGAAATGAATATATCTAAATACAAAATGTTCAATGGACGGAAACCAGTAGTCGTATTCATTGTAAAACGTGCTTCCTGCTTTCGGAAAAATGTGTAAAGAGATCGAGCCGGATACGCAAAGAAACATTGAGTATATATTGTATGGCTGAATATCACCACTTGACCAATGAGCTCCCCAATACTAATAAAAATATAATACCGCCACACGAAAAACCACATTATGTAAAGAGAAGATGACCATATCGTATAGAATGTGAGGAATAGGGGGTAATACTATTTACTTCAAGAGGACAACATGATGTCTCCATTTGTAACAGGGCAAAAACGAGTCAACCATCCGAACCCCGTTTCAGCACATTGTATAATTTTCCTCTTTTGTCACAAAATCTTTTTTTTTTGGTTGCCTCTAGAACTGGATGGAATTTAACCTTTTCCCCATTTTTATCTGCGTTCTTCAAGCTCCAAAATTTCATCTAACCAAGTACACATCTGTAGCATACGTTTAGATACAGGGAACGAGAGATGAAGAGGTTTAGTCAGTGAAAAACATAAAATAGTGGGGAATACGTGCCCTCGAGAGTGCTAATGTAGCTGAGTAACGAATTCCTCGCCGTTCGTAAATCACCAGCAAACCGCACCACCTTAATCAGTCCCAATTGCTATGGAATTGGAAACCATTGACACGCCTATCCATGACCATCAAATGGACAATTTCCATTTCTTTGAAAATCACACACACAGACAAACATACTTCCTCTTCTACTAGTCATTCGAGAATCTTAATGTATTTATTCTCTCACAGTGAGTATATTCGTTCATCGGTTATACATAATTGTACCATACCACTTTTCTCTCAATGACAATAGTTATGTATGCACGTAGCATTTTATGACATTACGAACTAAACTACATTTCTATTTAACTTTGTGGTTTTTCTTAAACGCAATCTTTATTTTATTTCGCACAGCCATTCAACAATCCAATATTATTCACACAGTCATGTATACTATTCAGTACATTGTCTCTCTCCACCCCTGTTCCATTTCGTTTCTACTCGAATTCCTATAGCTAAAGTACTGCAAATAATTAAGATAGAGTTTCTAGTTTCAAATAAACAACACACCCGACAGTGCATCTACTTGTAAGTTTTAAAATACATGTGGCCTTGTTTTGCGCTTTTTGAAGTAGGGTAATCCGACCCTCTTTTTTCATTCAATATAGCGTATGTAACGAAAACAGCACAAACGCCATCACCGTATAATTTTCTTTCTTCCCCTTTCACATTCAAGATACATACATGTAATAACTCTATACTTTCACCATCATTCCCGGCATTTTTCCTCTTTTTAGTTTCCTTCCTTCCTTCCTCTTTTGTGTCGAATACAACCTTTTTGCGATTCTTGTCGACTTGCATTCAGTCGCTTTTGCATTGACGGAAATAAAATAAAAAATCTCAACATATACATATATATATATGTAGGTATATACATTGCGTTAATATAATATACATTGAGAAGTTAGATAAGTCAAAAGCATGGGCAAATAGAGATGTTATTGTTGCGGAACATATACATGCAACGTGTGTAAGAAACTGATAGACAAAGAGAAAAGTGGACAGGAGAAAACAACAGTATCATCGTTAAAATCATCAATGGCACTATGTATTTGCAACTAAACAGCAACGAGTGATCTCTAGACAGATAGATGTACGTATTATGTATGTTTGGGCATGTAGCATTATGAAAGCTAAACAGTTTTTTTCTGTCTCTCTCTCTCTCTCTGGAGTAACTCGAGAGAGTTATAGTTGGGAAGAGAAGAAAAAAAAACTGGGTATAATGGAGGGACAACGAGAAGGCCATAAGACAAACTGTTGTAGAACAAAGTGAACAAGAGAATCAACGAAGTGTGGAAGCGTAAGAAGGAACTATCGTATTTTCGTGTTTTTTTTCTTCTTCTTCTTCGGGAATGTTTGTATTTGTGTGTGAATTGAATACAAGTGAATTTTTACTTGAGAAGAATGAGGGTTGCTCTTTCTGCTGCTGGTTTGGTTTGTTGTCGGTTTGGGTGTCTTTTGTCGCCGTCGTCGTCCTCGTTGTCGTCGTTCGTTGCAGGACGTTGTTGTGTGGACGACGATATGTTGAGTTGACGAAGTCGAGAGTATAAAAAAAATCTTGGTATTTTTGGTGTAGGGCAAACATTAAAACATACACAGAGAGAAAGTCTCTCCTTTAGTTTTCTGACTTTGTGTGTGTGTATTTTGAGAAGGAAAAAAAATAGGAGCTAGGGAGTTTGTTCTACACTGATTTTCCCTGAAAATTGAGATAAACGGCTGATTTTGAAGAGGAGACCCCAAGGAAGATTTATCTTTTCGACTGAAAACTTACACTTTTAACAACTACCAAAAAAACTATTATACAACTTGCTATAGTCCACAGTCAGTCTTGTCATATCTATGTATGTATGCTTAGTAGTCTGCATGTGTGTCATCATCATGTATGCTGTTCTTGTAACAGTACTTTTCGCTAGTAACATTACCACTACTCCTAGTTTTGTTTGTTTGTCATCATCAAAACAGGGCAACCAGAAATACATATATATTTTTTTGTACAGAGACGCAAAACAACTAAAAGCATTCAAAGTAACACTACTTATTCACTCAACCAAGTTTACTACTATTTTTTACATCTTCTTTATCTGTCTTTATTTCATTCTTCTCGTTCTTCTTGTATGTAAGTAGTACTCACAAAAATGTCTTGATGAAGATGTCGTCTATATTTGGGTAATATATATATATAAGTACATGAAAATATACACTGCATTGTCATTTTTAGAGCAAAACACCACAGAACCAACAATTGTAACTGAAGAATGAGCAAGCCGCGAAT
>JAQFZH010005641.1:0-10305 GCA_034695485.1 Entomobrya nivalis
TAGACATACTTTTGGCGGATGTCGGGTAGCCAATGGTGGTGGTTTTGGAGGGGTTTCCATTGTTCGGTAAATATTTAGCTTAGCTGTCGGAATTTACGTCCAAACACAACAATATTCAAAATATGGTGGGAAAAAATCAATGTAGTAATAAAATTGAAATAAATTTGAGATTATAGTACCATTGAAAAATATCTGTAATATCATCTGCCACTATATATTGTTACACAAAGTCATACAAAGCGATAGGGTAAGGCACCTAATTTTCATGCACATTGATATTCATACAACTTTGAAGCATCGAACAGACAAATCAAGTAACCAGTGCAGTGATAGGTAAATAAAAGTTTGAGCTTATCAATATGCTATTAAATATAACAATAATAAATTCACCAAATAAGGCTGTGTAAGATAAAAGATGCGGTTTACAAAAAAATAAGTCAACAAAGTGTGAGCAACATTACAACAAATGATTTAATATATCTCCTTTAATTTACTACATTATGAATTACGGTTTTGCTTTCTTGCATATCTATGTAGATATCTGTCATTACTGCTAAACATTAATTGTATCTTTATTTATACATACAATGGAGGTGAAGGGTCGTTAAATAAATGATATGCATGTTTCAATATTAGGTTTGTTTGCTTGTTAAATCTTCTGTTTTATTTGCGACTCGTGGCAAGTCGTCATGCTCTAAGCCAAATATGTTAATAATTCCCTCCTTTACCTGCAGATAATATTTCCTGGCATCTTCATCTTTTCCGCAATGTTCTAACAAAGCAGCATATTCTGCCTTTAGTCTAATAACGTTATGGTTAGTATTTTTATGCCTAGCTTCCAAAACATTTATAATTTTAGAGACAGTGTAACTACATTCCTCAAACAAATTTTGATAGCCCCAAAGTAATGCTACCTCAGACTTAACAAGAAGAGTTCTTGTGCTACTCTCCCCTAGTAATTCAGTTAGCTTGTCGTATACTCTTTTTTGAAGCTTATAAGATTCGTCAAATTTCCCTAACTTTCTCTTTATAACGCTTAGGTTACTTTCCGAGTTCAATGTCTCGGGATGATCTGGACCCAAAATATCTCTTAATTTATCTGTTGCCGATTCAGCTAACTCATGTGCTTCCTCATAGTTTCCCTGAAGATGAAGGTAAAATCCAAGATTTTGTTTTACAGTATTCTGCCATAGTTCTTGGTTGTCCGCCATTTTTAGAAGATATCTCAATGTCTCTACAGCTTTACTATACCTACCCATGTCACCGTTTAGGACTGCAATATTTTGTAATGTGGTGAATACTGGTTCACTTTCCTTCCCCAGTATTTCTGTGTATAACAGTTGAGCTTTCTCATACCTTTGTAACGCATCTTTATACCTTCCTAATTCCAAACAACATATGCCAATATTATGCAAGCTGTCCACAGTTTTTATATTGTGGTCACCCAAAACTTGTCTTCGCTTTAGATAAACGTCCTCAAATATACTACATGCTACCTCAAATTCACCTTGTTGTATATTCAAGTTACCTATCAGGTGAATTACATCTAAAGTTGAAGAGCATTCCTTCCCATACAAACGTTTACGTATTGCTAATAATTGTTCGAATTCTTTTATTGCTTCGGAATAATTTCCAAGGCTATATAACACACGTCCAATTTCTTGTCTTAAATCTAAAACCTCTTTTTGATCGTTTCCCAATAAAACGATCAGTTTGTCTAGATTAGCTACACCGAATGCATAAGCCTCGTGATAACGAACACAAATTAAAAGCCCTTTCACAACAAGTACTGGTATATCACTAAATTGTCTAACTAAATCATCATATTCTTTTGCATATGACCAAACCGATATTAGTTGGTCAAGTTTTTCATCGATTTCAGATGATTTTGGTGAATTTGGATCAAACTGCAGTAATTGCAGATCCTTAGAAATACTTTCTTTTGCAATGTCCTTACCTTGTAGGCTTATACGTACTACTTCTTGAACTAACTCATGTACTCTAAGCACTGCTTGTTTTTGGTCTCCGTTAACAATGGAGTATTTGACTAGCAGACGTACAGCACCTTTAATATCATTAGTTTGTTTGGAAAGGGGTGTAAATATCGACCTTGAAAAGCTGTCAGACATGTATGCAATGCATCTTATTATTTGTATACCTAATGTGCCGAAACGCTTATCAGATTGTATTTTATGTAACGTCATTTGGACGACTTTTAATGTAGTGTCTTTGTAAGCACTGTGAACTCCCTGGGAAACCGATGTATTAAGTATCTCTACCTTCTTGTCTTCATATTCTTCTAGAAATGACGATATGCTATAGTCATCGCTTACATTTTCTTCATTTATGTAAGCAATAGCTTCCTGAAGGGCTAACGGAAAGCATTGCAATTTCGACGTTAATTGTTTAATGTCATCAATATCAACAGATGAAGTTAACCCCAATCCCTTTCTTACAAATTCTTTGGCTTCTTCTTCCTTCAGCTCAAGTAAGTCTAGAACGTTAGCTTCGTCTATCAACAAGTTTCGACTTCGTGATGTCAAAATTATAGATGGAAAGTATTCGTTTCCGTCAATAATATAGTTAAAAGGAAGATAGGTACTTAAGTACTCCGCATTCTCTACGTTGTCGAAAACAAATAGGTTTTTCGACCCCTTAAAATATTGATACACTTCTCTTACAATAGACTTGACATGCTTTTCTCCTTCATTTGCGTCTCTTGTTTTTATTTGAAGTTCGTCCTTGGCTAAAATTCTGAAAGATTCTAAGATGTACTTTTGCTTGGCATTGATCCAGATGACGCTGTTGAATGACTTGTGGTATAGATGAATATATCGTCGAACTAACTCTGTCTTTCCAATTCCACCTAATCCACTTATGGCTATGATTTTCAGTTGGGTTGATGCATCTTTAAGGACGGTGGTCGGCTTAAATAAATATGCGTGCATATATTCAAGTTCCAATATTCGTCCTGTGAATAGTGGTGCTGGAGCTCTAAACCCAAAGTGAATACGTTTAGAGGTTTCCTTTTCCGAGGAAGTAGTTTCAGTACTCAACAGTTGGGATACATTAAACTGCAAAAGAATCTCGATCGCTCCACTCTGTTTGGTTAGTTTCAGTGCTTCTAGCAAATATTTAAAGGCATTTCTTCGGGTTTGTAAAAGCTCGTAAAGAAGCATCGTCTTTGAAACGTTAGTTGATCTAGATTTCTATATAAATATTAAAATTATTTTTTTAGAATTTAATAAATCAATTTCCATGCTTAAAAATTACTGAAAACTTACAAGATCCTCCAAGTCATTGTTCGAGAGTATATCCTTTGACTTCAAATACGACAAAAGTGTTTCATTGCAATGTGTGGTGGAACATAACTCGTAAAGCTTTTTATTGATGTACTGCCTTTCTGACTTTTCCATGGCAACAATAATTTTTATAATTACAAATGAACCTTTTTAAGGGAATAAACTCATTTACTGGTGGTTGTGTGAACTATTTCTGTGTAATAAAAAATGTTTATTCATCTTCAAGCATAAATTTATAGATTGATGTGACTAACCCTTTTTCAGGGCATGTTTACTTCGATATGTAAACAATTTGTATTTGTAGTACACATATCTAAGTATTATTGTCATACAGAAACACGCAAACGTTGTTCAAAGCGAAACTGGGTTGGTATAAAGTTTATGCGATGCATCATTTATTCTCACATCTGAAAAGAGGATTAAACATGAATTTCAACTAAGCTAATAGCATGTGCCTAATGGTCAACAAAAAGTTTTTCAGTTCAATGTAACATATATTTGATGAAGGAAGGTTTTTAAATGATGTTGAATTATAATTCGTGATTACGCAAGCCGGGCTTGTTATCGCACTTATGTCAATCATCCTGATGATAACATGGTATTAGTTTACGTTATCTGTGGAAAATTACAAAATCGTTTTATATGGAATTCATATATATGGAATGCAGAAAATACTATCCCATCGGCTTTTATACGTGTACTTGAACTATTCTCGTCGAAGTTTAGTAATTGGGATTTTAAAATTACTTCTTTTGTAACTTCTTATTTTAAATCATTCGTATGTCAAAATGGATAACTTAGGCCATAAGCGGCAGAAGTTAGATGACGAAAAGGATTTTGTCGAAAAACCTCCCCCTTAAAGCTAAAAACATGTTTACAAGTGAACGATTCCAACAAAAATCAAGAATTAATATCAGCTCAAGACTTAAAGAAGATATCATTAACAGGATTTGGCATTGGAGGAATATCGATTCTTCGATAGGTGAGCAATGTATTTAAACTTACACTTACAGTTAACAACACATCAATAATACTCAGGTTCTATTTAATGTTATAGGAAGGTCGTATACTAGCAACAAAACCCATCCAGCAAGCTGTTCCAAATTGTAAACAATATTTTTGTCAACCTGCCTGCTTCCCATTACAAATGCGTACTTGGACAATATTATATTTAAAAACAAAAGTTGCTAAGGAACTATGGAATGAAATTTGTCCACTAAAAATATTATAAATTATATAGTCGTAAAATTATTATGCTAATTTTTTTTACTTTAAGAGACAAAAATACTTTAAGGGAGCGGGGGGTTTTCACTAGAAAGCACGCTTACAATGGAAGACAGCAAATGTTTACTTTACAAGAAGAATATATTATGTCTAGCTGAATCTACACAATTTATGGTATAAATAATTAGTTTACGAATACCAAAAAAAATCAAAGGAATGTTTAGGTACTTTCAGTATTACAAGTATGTATGTAAACATAATCTGTTAACAAATTCATGTTAATTTATTCAAAACTTTATTCAACATTTATTTTTTAACATTATGCTTTTTATTTGAAGGCTAAAATAATTTAACTCACAAAATTCTAAAATCCCCTTCTATACCGTATTCACTAGTAAACTGCTATGTCCTTTTATTTGTAGGAAACTTAAAATATGTTTATAATTCATCATTGCATTTTTTAATAAGATGTGTAATTCGTCTAGTTGTTACGGTATTCGTGTTAACATTGCGTATATCGTTATAAGTTCTTAGTTATTATTGGGACTTGTAATAATAAAGCAAGTAAAGCTTGCTTGATAATTTACAGGTCATCACAAAATATACAGCTTAATGCTGTGTGAACTGATTACATCTAAAAAAAATTGTCCAAGTTTATTTCTTTGAACATAAAAAATAAGCTCTAAAAAGTTGGAATGTCAAAATCTAATTAAAAAAAACTTATTGTATTGTCTGAAACATAAGTTTATCAAAATCAGAAAAGTTTAATCTTATTCTCTAGAAATTATTTTCAAAAGTCCCATCCTTTGTAATATCTTTCTTGACCTTCAACAAATAATACCACATAAACCTATCACTTGGCCAAAGTAAAAAAAACCCTATGGTATTTAATTGGGAAATATTTTATATTCAACTTTTATGACAAAACATTAAACTCAAATGTGACACTATTCAATATTGAGAATAACAAGCATTCGAATCGATGAAATGATGAAATTTCTGAGCTATTAAGATTCAGCTTAAAAAAGTCTAGATAAAAACTCATTATTTTTTTACGCCTTTCGGCTTTTCATTGTGTCAAAAACTTAATTTCGTATAATAATTGGGAAATTATTGACCTAGAATTTAATTGATACATTTTTAACACCAAATTACTTTTAAATGTTTATATTAACATAAATACGACTATTTGGAAATGCACTTAAAAAATGTAAACAGTGAAGCTTAAAGATTATTCTTTATATCGGAGTATGTATAAATTTATTGATGAGACTGGTATAACGTAAAATTGCAAAGTTTATATTACGATATACGAAATCTTAATCACGTTGAATCTGGGTTACACAGAATTCTAATAACGTTTTATAGCATATTTGCGATAGTTCAATGAAAAGTGTGTATCTTTTTGTAATAACTCAATTTTTTTAGGATTTTTGGTAGAATGTAAGACAATATAAATACTACCACTTTTGTAAAATTAAGACTTTAAATTGTAATTCGATAGCCCGGTATTAATGGTCATGTAACAAATTCAAGCTTTACGAAAAAAGATCAATAATCAAATCAATATCCCGTATATTTTAATCCCGCATTTTAATCTATAAACTGATATTTTAAATATGAACAGTTTAACATGAAATATATTAAATTTAAATTATAACAAAATTATATTACCTATCATTTAAATATGCTAAATAAGGTGCACATTAAACTGATTACGTCTGAGCAATGTTCTCATTTATTTCACATCTGAACAAAGTAAAAGCCGATTACGAAATATGAAAAAGTTTCCTTCTTTGAGCATGACTAATTTATAAATACGTTATTCATAGTATAATATACCTTAAACTAACATAAAGCGAAAGTGCTTATCTTCATATACACACTGGCATCCCACTTATAAAGGTGGATGGTGTCAGCAATTATAAATTCACAATGAAATTTTAGTTCAAATATAAAAAGCTCTACATCAAGTACTATTTACGCTATCCAAATATATGACTCATCTATCGTATAAATGACCTTTTTAATCCTTCAACCCGTAAAACGAAAAAGCATCAATTTTTCTAATTTAGACTCATTTTGCCTATTTAATATACATAGCTGTTAAGAAAACGACAACAACTCATTTACAAAACTACACCTGGAATCATCGAATATTATCATATTTAGTTTTCGTAACGTACGTTTGTTGAAAGAGATATACAAAGATGTGGTTGGTCTAAATGATGACGTTTGTTAACACACATGCCGTACTCACCAAACTATTACCAGCAAATAAGAAGCCTCCTGAACCGAATAATTCCTCGAACCTTCCTTATAGATGACGAAAAACAAGTTGTCTATGTCGAAAAAGGCTTCATTTGTTAATACTAATAACGTAATG
Source organism: Entomobrya nivalis (assembly GCA_034695485.1). Taxonomy (NCBI): domain Eukaryota; kingdom Metazoa; phylum Arthropoda; class Collembola; order Entomobryomorpha; family Entomobryidae; genus Entomobrya; species Entomobrya nivalis. The sequence goes on from JAQFZH010005641.1 coordinate 6,913, forward strand.
TCGTAATCAATATACGTCAGCCTTAGTCATCGTTCTCTCCAAAGTTTACAATATATAGTACTGGTATTTTTACTTTAAAAGCAATATAGTTTACGATTTGATATAATAATAAATCAATAAAGTGTACATTATAATAAATACGATTGAAAAACACGTTTTGTATAATTCACCAGTGAAAAAGATAAAAAGTAATTGTGAAATATTGAAGAGTTTCCTCATAGGGGAATGACTAATTTGTCATATGTCGAGTAAAATGACATGGCATGTTATGCACGTAATTGAACAGAAAACCATTACATATCTATTCTATGACTCATACGTTGTATGGAGTATATAACTGCTTCATTTGCTGAGAAGTTGACATTCAAAGGGCTGTCCGAAGTGAAGAAAGGTAAATAATTTTTGAAAACCACAAAACACCTGCATTCTTCAAGCAACGCTACACCAGACACAGTAAATATGGAATTTAATTCAACCACACCTGGGCATGGAACTGAAAATATTTTGTGGAAGTTCATTGATTCCTTAAAACATAAGCTTGAAAGTAAAGAGCGAGAATTGCAAAAGTGCAATGCCAATTTACAGAATAAACAGACAGAACTTGACCAAGCTTTCCAGAAAATTGAAGTTCAAAAACGGGAAATAGAAACACTAACGACTTTAGTTTTAGAGGAAAACACTGGCGATAGTAAAAACATGGAAGAAGTTAATAAACTGAGGGAACATAACAGACAGCTTGTTATTGTGAAGGACGTCTTTGCCGAATTTTTAACAAGGCTCGGTATCCAACTTAATTTTGAAGGGTGCGATGGAGCGGACCTTGCCAACAAAATACTTCAAACAATCAACGAAAAAATCAGATCATGTGAGAATGAGAGTCCAGGAACTCTTCAACAAGGAATCGAACCAGTGGCACAAGCAACTACATCTGCGGCAGCCAGAACAACAGATGCCCAGAAAGAAGGAAGTATTTTACTGAATCAACTTGGTTTTTGTATGGCCGCCAAGTCAATGTCAAGCGCTTTGAGGCCAGCCTCTTCATCATCACTTCAGCTTTCAAACAAGCAAAAGAAAACAATAATAAACAAAAAGATGACTACAACAAAAAAATCCTCCGTATCAAAAAGGAAAAAATGCGGAAAAGATCCAAACTTTAACCGTTCCTATGGATATAGATGCATGTGCGGAAGGCTATTTAAATGGGAGCAAAGTCTAAAACGTCATATCGGACAATCTGTGAAGAACCTGCAATTTTATTGCAGCACATGTAATCAGGCATTCCTTAATAAATCCAAGCTAACTCGGCATCTTAAGAGTGTGAAATGTATGAAGGCCAAACTACTACAAAATATGTTTTGTGTTGGGGACAACACTTTACCAACCCGTCCACCAAACTGCCCAAAGTTAGAACCCGAAACTTCCGGTACCACAATTAATGAATTCGTACAAAAGCTACTCGACCCCAACTCAAGTTTAAGTCAAATTATGAAGATTTAAGCAACATCATGATCCGTATCCCGAATTAAGCGATAACTAATATTGTATAAACGTTTCCCCAATTTTTAATATCAACTATGTTCGTCTTATCAACCTCAATAAGGAAAAGAGTAAACGTAATAAAAACCAATGAAGCATATTTTTGTATCGTGTTATCATTTAGTTTCACCATTATATTCATAAACCACAAACAGCTTAATTATCATGTATATTAAAATCATCGTCGTCATCATAATATTCGTTTATTGCAGACTTCAATTACATTAACATTACAAGCAAAATGTACGAATGTTTGTTTTTAGTAAAGACCAAATGAATAATAAGCAGAAATAAACTTAATTACGCCCAACTTCATGCTGAATCTCATCTAAGATATCATTGACCAAAGGTAAAATGATAAGCAAAATTTCCAGCACTGTGTTTTAAATGGTAAATGATTTTTATAAGAAAATAATATTCATTATTAAAACCAGGACGAGTTGCCGTTTTAAAACAGCTAAGATACGTCCAACACCAACACCGATGACCGGCGATTTCAGACATTTCATTAAAATCCTAAACCCTTATGACTAACTTATATGCCAAACTAAAATAGAAAATTATACGCATACATTTTAGTAAATATACCATCAAGGGACAAATTGGTTAAATTGTGAGAGCATTAGGTAAGTATTTTAATAAACGTACCAATATTAAACAGTTCCCAATTCCAAGGCCATTCATAATACCCAATAGGTTGTGCGTCTGCAAGTGCAGCAACGTTTTTAGCATTATGTATATAACATTAAGAATAAATAAGCCCTATCGTCAGAAGCATCATAAATTTATAATTTTAAAGTGCCTTTACTGTTAGTCATCATTTTTTCATCTATAATATGTGTAATATATCGTCAGTAATGTTCCATCAGAACCGAGATGGCTTACGTACGATCTAAACCAATATAGTGCACAAGGCTGCGCGTTTTTTCATTTATTTTACATTTGAACGAGATAAGAATTTGTAATATAGTATGAAAAAGTTTAATATTTCAATTATGACTAATTTATAAATACGTCATCGATTTTTTATTGATTATAAGACCATTATAGTAATGAACCCACTTATCTTATCTCTTTCGGTTGTATAGCGTGTGTGTATAAAGTTCTTACTCAGATAAAGTTGGGAAAATTGCTTAAAGTGTAATATTTTTGTTTCAAAATTTCTTTCATTTACATATACACTTTATGTACAACACAATTAAAAAGTATTATGATATACAGTCATCATTATGTATTTCTTTTATCACATTAAAATGTAAACGACAAATAACCGGTTTTTCATGATGATATCTAAATACTTAATACGAGGAAAAATTAGACTTTCGAATATTGCACAATCAATAAACATACGAAAAAAGATTTTTTTACATGAATCGAAAACCAAATTCGACTGTATCGTAATTTGGTTCTGAGTGTTTGTTTGTACAAGTAAGCGTACACGTATGCACTTTGCATATACGTATATATTTCAAGTACGTCTGTAATAATAATTGTATTTTTTTGCATTGTTTGTCAATCAAGTGAAGATGATGTGAATTAAGCTAAACGTTTTGTTTCGATATTCCTTTCACGGCCGCAAAAAGGAAAAGCATACATTAATTCATAAGTACAGGTTTAATTCAGCGATTACTCATTTTTAGTCAAACGAGTACAATAAATGATTACTACTATTGATAACATGGTGGTGGATGTAGCATAAAAATAAATAACTTTATTTTATCTTATCAGTTGAAAATATACCACGTAAGCATGACAAATAGCAGTGTATATAAGATTGGCGTTTTTGCCAAATAGTTTAGTACCGTGGATGATTTTCAACTTAACATGTGATCACATTCACAGAAAATTCTTTTACAA
>JAQFZH010005642.1:0-10302 GCA_034695485.1 Entomobrya nivalis
AAGCAAACAGCAAATGATTGAAAAGCCTCAGTCAGCCTCAGCATTATCTTGGCCACCGAAAGGCAATTCCAACTTAAATGGTGTAACAAAATTAAATTTCAAGCAACTTCAAACTGGCTTTTTCTACGAAACGATAAATGGATCTGTCTCTCTGTCAGGTAGGGTAAATGAGTGCTATGAGTAGGTTCTTAGCAGAATTCGGGCTTCATTAGATGATCAAGCCAATATTTTAAAATATACCATCTCAAATACTTGATTATAAATAGAAAACTTGCACAGAAATCGCAGGATAGAAAGTCAACTGTCATAACAGTGTGAAGTTGGGGCAGTATGAGACCATGACCGTTTTTTTTTTGCTTCTCAGCGTTTATCACTTGCGCCTTTCACTATGCTCAAAGCACAAAGTAGTTTTTCAATATAAGTTTCACACAAACAGATAATGTATTTTTTAATATTTTTATTATTATCAGCATTACATTCATTCATTTTAACTCTGCCGTTATCTTAACCCTGCCTTCTATTCACCAACATTAGTTCCACTTCAGTTAACTTTTTCACATCTGTACAGTCAATCGTGAAATTAATGAAATAAATATTTCTGAAATCGTTCAGAAAGTCTGGGGCAAGTGGAACCAAGTATCCTTTATTGCCCACAACAAAGTACTCCCTGTTCCCTTGAGTCCACACACGACATGTGACCACTGGAGTAAGGTGAAGCCTGTGCAAACTCCTTTTCTCCAAAAACGCTTGAATGATTCGTTCCGGGATTTTATCGGTATTATTACGAGTGCCAATCCAGCCAAGTTCCAGATATCGCAATTTATTTAAATGTGGAACTCTTGCAAATTCCTCCAAATGACCGTACTCACAAGCCAAACCTCTGACGATGAGATTTTCCAGTGACTTTGGTAAGCATGTGATATTGACAAGCTTGGCCACAGTCCCGTTAATTTTACTATCCAGTTCCAATGTCTTGAGTTTCTTCAAAAACCGGAAATTTTTAAGGTCCACTACCCCAACAAAGTGGTACTGGACGAGGTGAAGAGATGTTAGTGTTCTGTAGTTGTCCATGGCTATAATCCTCACACTTTGAAAATTCAGCGGGGTCCAGCCAGATTCGTTCCACTGAGATCCCATCACATTGGAAATTTTCAGGTGGCATAAGCGCCTTTGCTCTTTGAGAAGTGGGATCCACATGTGCCACCCAACTTGGCACATTGCCTTTCCATCAAAGCTGATATTTTCGAGTTGAAGGTACATCAAGTCTTTTCGATTGAATTGTTTGGGGGCTCTCGCCAATTGCACTTTGTACCAATCATCTGAACTCCTCAAATCTGTTAATTTGAGATGACAAAGTGTCACCGACGACTCATGTCTGAAAAGAAAGGAGTACGTCAAGTCGTTCATTAGCAAAGTCCAGTGAGCCGTTAATTTTAATTCAGCCAAATTTGGAAGCCGAACGTTTTTCAGAAACTTCTTTAGGTTGATCTCCTGTCGTGACTCCACATTCCGTAAATCAATCAATGGCACATCCAATACCAACTTGGTGATTCCTTTCCAAAACTGCCTGAAAATATATTCCTCTCGCCAGGTCCTCGCCGCAAACAAATCCTCATGACAATCCAGGAAATCTTGAGTAATTACCAAACTCTCCACGCAACCATGTTCCCTAAAATAATTAGCAATCGAAAGGAAGTTACTCTTGTTCACATTCCCCCCCAAGGTAATTTCCTTGATCAAATCCGGTTTAAATATTCCAACTATGATGCTGGGTTCTCTAGTCAAGTTGGTCAAGATAACCTTCTTCGCTCTCACGTTTTCAAAACGTATGGTTCCATTTAGCAGCTCATCAGTTATCCGTGGCTCAAAGTAGATATTATTTTTGATGATAGCCTGCCAATCCTTGCGTATCAGTTGCAATTGGGATAGCGCCAAATTCCTTTCTACTCGTGTTTTATGGATGTCTTGAGCCAATTTAAATATTTCCGTCCACATCTGCAAACGAAATAAAATCAGTTATTCATAAATGTAAGCTAATTTTATCATAATGATGAATATAACCACAAGAGTAAGGTCACTTACCTCCATGGGTAATTCCGGTAAAGGTTGAACCGCATTATCATCGTCACCCAATCCAGAAGTAGCTTCCGTCTTCATTTCCGTCTTCAACCGCTTTGTTCTTCGGCCACTCATTTTTGACCCGATTTTATTGTACCTAGTCAAACGGAAATAAATTAGCTATTAAAGTTTATAAAGGTTGTGTAAACTGAGCCATTTGATTTTTTTAAATTCTACAAACCAATGGAATCCAAAACGATAACAATGTTTTTAGAGAGTGACCATCTTACAGAATGCAGGAAGTGTTTATAGCAATTGAATAGAATGCATAGTTTGTAATGGTTACTCCTATGGAATCATATTGAATGTTATGACAATGGGATATAAAAAATGGGCCAAGCAGTTAACTAAACAAACAAAAAGTGAAAATAAATTGAATGAGTCTTAAACAAACTTAATAGACATTTGTAATACTTAAAAAATAATTTTATGGGACAGTTATTTTAGTTGCATGGTATGGTATTGGTAAATTGTATATAAGACGTACTGCACTCCGGATTGATTAAAATAGAGATGCTTGAAGAATGTCTAGTATGAAAAAGAGGGTGTGGTTGAAAGGGATTGCGTAACATGTGTTTTTAAAGACATCGAAACAAACATTAATTAATTGTACTTAATTATCGACTTAAGTAGCTCAACGGATATTTTTACGACTTGTCAAAATAATGTAAACTGATCTCCATTCCTTTACTTATCTCAACGTTGATGCATGCATGCATGGTAGTTATTTATGAATATTAAAAATAAGGTTACTGTTAAGTTATCCGTTCAGTTTCCTGGAAATAAGTTCAAAAGTAGATAGTTAAGTAGATATGTTTCATAAGATGCAGCATCCGGCCTGAGATCAAATGGAACCTAACATACAGATTTTATTGGTTTGCTTTTTAAATAAGATTACAACGTGACAAATGCAAGTAGAAAAATTTGCACACAAGAAACAAAGCTGATTAACCAATAAGCTGTTAAATAATAACTAAAATATCGTATCCCTTAAAATTTTAAGTAAGTTTCGTCACCATTAATTGAACTACTTATTAATTAAGTGAAAACATCAATTTTTAAATATTTTTTTTACCTGCTCCTGTCCTCGTCTCCCTAAATCAAAATTACTAATTAAATATAAACATGGAATATTATAACTGCATAACGAACGAACAGATTATAAAAGCTACTACTAATCCAATGCCCCAAAAACACGTTTCATTCAACTTGTGAAAATGAGAGATTCACATTATGTCGTTTTGAGTAGAGTGCATCTTTGTGTATTTTTCTACTCTCCAAAAGCATGCCTTCTTGGAGTCGAAGTCCAGGGAGTACTGAAAGTCTCCATTGTCCAATGCCAGAAAACGATGAGAAACTAATCGTTTGTTCAGTACCGAACAAAGCACTGAAACTTCACAGCAGCAAATAAATGATTTGGAAGAGACATGTGTGACATAAATCAAATCACCTCAACACGAGAAAAAACTCATTTTTAGTAGCAGGTCGCTGTTAGCATAATGTAACTGTAGCTACTATAACAACATACTTAAAAGTTGTTAATTACCATAGTTACCACTAACCGTTTTCAAGATATAGTGAATTTCTTTGAAATCGTAGAACCAACACAATTCCGTCATTTATGAAGCAAATTACTCGAACAAAGTGTCATTCGAACGAGAAGAAGCTGTTCTCTACTACTAGTTCTCAAATTTTCGAATTTCGAATTTACAAGGAAGTTATGAACAAAATAGTATTTTTTAGCTGTAACTTTCTTTTTAATTCGATTAGTCCAAATAAAAAAGTACTATTTTGCCCATAACTTCCTTGTAAATTCGAAATTCGAAAATTTGAGATATAGTAGTAGAGAACAGCTTCTCGTTCGAATCACACTTTGTTCGAGAAATTTGCTCCATAAATGACGGAATTGTGCTGGTTCTACGATATCAAATAAATTCACTATATCTTGAAAACGGTTAGTGGTAACTATGGTAACTAGCCACTTTTAAGTATGTTGTTATAGTAGCTACCGTTGATGCTAACGGCGTCCTGCTACTAAAAATGATTTTTTTTCGGTGTCGATGTGATTTGATGTATGTCATGTGCATTGATATTATGCAATGCAAACTTTTCTATGAATTTGGATGGCTAATGACTCGAATGAGAAGAATAGTTATAGTTATGGCTATGTACCGGACATTGAAAATTTAATACCACATTAAAATGTAACGTAATATTTAATTGTCACATCACCATGCATTCATGTATAGTGCAGAGCTGCATTCATGCATGCGGATTTTGTCAGTCTCAACACAGAAATTGCCATCATTCATATGAAAGCAACATACATACATACAGAAATCTGGAGATAAAAAAGCAGATCAGTTTACATTTTTATGACAAGGACTAAAAATATTCGTAGAGCTTAAGTATGACTTAAACATCAACAGCATTTGTTTCAATGTCTTTAAAAAACACTTATAAAAAGACGTATTAAATTCGATTCGTTTTAACTCTGATTTGTGTAATAAACTTGTCCTTGTCATAACTTAACCCTTTTTTCATGTCCCATTGTCTTCCACTTTCCCAAAATTTCACATCATTTCATGGTCTACTTAAAAACAATTCGATATTACTCTTTACTCAAACACAATAAGAGTGGCTATTGTAATCAATTGCATTGTATTGTGGAGCACTTTCTAAAAAAACATTCAAGTTTGCAGTAGGTTTTCGTTAAACTGGTATGCTGATATTTTAACATTTAATTTTTAAAAATCCTGTTTTCACAAGCTTAACATAATAAATAGCCAAATAACTTTCGTTTGCAAAAAAACCCACACCAAAAATGAGTGGCCGAAGAACAAAGCGGTTAAAGATAGAGACAGTGACACTGGATTCTGGAATGGGTGAAAATGATGTAATTCCAGCTTTAAGGGAATTGCCACCTGAGGTGAATGAGCAGTTTAATTCATCATCAATTAAAAAGATTATGTTGCCTTTCTAACTAATTTTTCCAATTTCACTTGTAGATCTGGGCAATTATTTTGGAAATGGACCAAAATACAGAGGGCCAACGAAAAGATAGGAATAAAAGGATGACCCACTTACAACTGGTTTCTAAGCAGTGGTGTGGAATAATCAGGAACAATATCTACTTTGAGCCACGGATAAGTGATAAGCTGCTAAACGGAGCCATACGTTTTGAAAACGTGAAAGCAAAGAAGATTATCTTGGCCAATATGACCACGGAACCCAGCATAATAGCTGAAATTTATAAACCGGAAATGATCAGGGAAATCACCTTGTGTGAAAATGTGAACAAGAGCAACTTTCTTTCAATTGCTAATCATTTCAGTGAACACGGTCGTGTAAAGAGTTTGATAATTACTCAAGATTTTCTGGATTGTGAAGACGATGACTGGTTTTCTTGGAAAACCCGTGCAGAAAAATATTTTTTACAAGGTTTTTGGAATCGAATCACCAAGTTGGTGTTGGATGTGCCTAAGATCGAACTGCAGAACAGAGAGTCACGTCAAGAGATAAACTTGAACTTTTTGTTGAAAATAATTCGCCTTCCAAATTTGAAAGAATTTAAATTAACGGCTCACTGGACTTCGCTAGTAAACTATTTGCTAATGTCCTTCCTTCAACGACATGCGTCGTCGCTCACTTTGATTGATATGAAGGTAGCAGATTTACAATATGAAGTGGATTGGTTCAGAGTGCAATTGCGGGGAGCCCCCAAACAAATCATTCCTAAAGATTTGGAGTGTCTTCAACTCGAAAATATTAGCCTTGATGGAAAGGCAATGCGCCAAGTTGGATGGCAAATGTGGATCCCACTTCTCAAAGTGCAAAGACGCTTACGCCACATAAAAATTTGCAATTCGAATGGATCCCAGTTGAACAAATATGATAATGATTGGTCTCTATTTAATTTTCAAAGTGTGAGTATTATGGCCATGGACAACTACAAGACACTCACATCTCTTCACCTTGCCAAGTTCGACTTTGTTGGGGAAGTAGACTTGGACTCATTCCGATATATGAAGAACCTTAAAACCTTGACTCTTGATAAAAAGAATAATGGGTCAGTAGCCAAGCTTGTTAATATGACATGCTTACCAGTGTCCCTTGAAAATCTCACTGTCAGAGGATTGGCTTGTGAGTACGACCATTTGGAGGAATTTGCAGGAGCGCCACATTTAAATAAATTGAGGTGTTTGGAACTTGGCTGGATTGGCTCGCGCCAGAGAACTGATAAAATCCCTGAACGAATCATCCAAGTGTTTCTGGAGAAAAAGAGTCTGGATAGGCTCGTCTTCAGTCCAGTGGTGACAACTCGTGTTTGGACTGAAGGGAACAGGCAATACTTTATTGTGGGTCAGAAAGGATATTTGGTTCCACTTCCCCCCGACAACTACGAAAATATCCGTTTTACCAATTTCGAGATTGACTGTATAAATGTCAAAATGGTACTGAAAATGGTGCAGCGTTGAGGTAATGCCAGAGTTGCAAAATAAATTTAAAATGTTACGTGAGAGTAATATACATATTTGGCCGAACTACGAGTAACTAATGTCGAGAAAAAATATCTGTCAATGTAAAAAGTATGCAAACATTATAACTTAAACATAAAAATGCTAGTAATATAACTATTTAAACAGTACAATAAATCGGCTAATTTAGAATGTTATGGAAAAACTACACTGCTTTCGAAAAATTCTGACGACTTAAAACAAAATTGCTGAGGAGCAAAATAAACGTGTAAAATGGAGCAACTCCACATTCTTTTCATTGCATTATATTTAAGATAACTGCGCAGTCATAAAAACATAAAGTAGCAAAGTTTAAAAAAGTATGAAGATTCTACTCAGTTTTATCCTGACAACGACTATGAATAATAAGTTTAATCAAGAGCGACTGATATGCAATCATATTAATCCATAAATATGCCGCGCCGGTCGATTAATTACACGGAAACCGATGAATGGATGTTATGATTTTGTGCACGCGTAACTAGTCTAAATTTTTTTTCGATAGTTGGTCTTATTAGTTTGATTCGGTTTCTTGAATACTTATGAAGATTAAATGTATTATTAGAATGTTCGTTTTTTCCGTGTGCCCGTCCGGCCGGCCGTATGTCATTTACTTTTTTATCTGAAAGAATTTGAACTGTGTACTATATAATGGAAACCATAATTTTATCTGTACACTTTTTAAATTGGTATTGACATGTACATGTGCCTAGAATCCTCATGTATACAACAGAACATTCCATAAACGATTGCCTACACATGTAAGAACAATATCGTTATCTGAATGATGATAATTGATAGTGAGGTGGTACTTATGGTATGCTCTTATGAACAGATTTTCCCTAGCTATTTTAAATAAGATAAATAACTTATCTAACTGGAACATGCTAATGAAGTTTGTATATATTATTAAAATCTAATTTAGCGTGAATAGATTTATCACGCTAGAAAACAACAAAAATTTGTGTTCTTTATTAAACTCAAATTCTAAAACACATGTCCAGAAAAAATTTACTGGACGCGGCTTGAAAGAATAAAAATATGCACATTTGACAAAATAAATTGAGTGTAGAGTTTATCGCTTTAATCCGCCTGTCAGTCAACGATCCCTCAAAATACAATAACTGATTTTTTTTACAATATGGCATGTGTAATTATGGTTAAATCAAAAGCTGGATCCCTATTCAATTTCTTTCCACCAAGTTTCAACCCCAATCTTTTATTAGCTTCAATAATTTCAAGGTCATGCCAAAATAAATATATGCAAGCTATGCTATCCAAATACAAACAGTTCCTTATTTATCACACTCGTTGGGTGAACGCAGAAATGTAGTCTCTTTCATGAGTAGTTGTTACGTAAGGTAGCAGCTTAACATCCTCCATTTTATCCGTTGTCGTAATTTCAAAACTACGAAGTATGTAAGCTGCAATAGTTTTCATTTCAATCATAGCAAATTTCATTCCCAAACAACTTCTCGTTCCGGAACTAAAAGGAATATATGCATACGCACTACGTTTTGCAGCTTCTTCCGGCAGAAATCTATCCGGGTTAAACTTGTTTGGTTCTAGAAAATATTCAGGTTTTCGTTGCAGGGCAAATGGAGATATGGCCGCGTTTGTTCCAGGTGGAAGCACGATTTGTTTTCCTTTGTGAACTAAGAAGAATATATAGAAATAGTATATAAGTCATTACTACTGGCATAATTAGCATAGAACATTAAATAAGGGCTTACTAATGGTCAAAGGGGATTCTATTTGCCTAACAAACATGAAAATGGGTGGTAATAAGCGCATTGTTTCGAGGATACAGCGTTCCAAGTACTTCAGACCACTATGCACTTCATCATAGGTAAGTCCTCAATCTTTTCTTTCTCCTAATAAAGCATCGATTTCCTGTCGACATTTTGCCTGATACTCTGGATTTAAGGCCATTGTAAAGCAAAAAGACTGGATAGCGCCAGCCACGGTTTCATGGCCCTGAAAGTTAATCAAATAACATTAAATATCAGTAAGTACTCCGCTCACAGTTAATATATTTGTGTATTTCATCTCTCAATTTACTGCAGCCATCATGGTGTTGACTTCATCCAAAATTTGATCATCATCCACCCCCGCGTCAATTAACTCGTCCAACACACTTCGAAATGATAATGATTTGCAGTTACCACCACTTGTTTCATTAACGGAAGCAGATTTTGGTCGATTAAGCTTGTGTTTTACGAGTCTTCTTTTTGCAAACTCAAGTAGCTCTTTGTCAGCATTATCGAATTTCTTTTTCAGTGGACTCAACTTCCAAATTAAATTCAACAATAACCATGGCTTGCATGTTTTATAATTTATGGCCTCCTTTGCCAATTCTCAATTTCGATGATACCTATCAATCTCTTCAATATTTTTCGCCTCATATCCGGTAATCATTTCGCTAATCACGCATAAAAATGTCCGATTGATTACAAGATTTGCTGGCTTTGGCTGCTCGTCTTTATACAGTTCTCTCAGTTCCACAAGCATTTTTCTTCCGTGTTTATTTAATATTCCCATGTAAGCTTTTAAATTATAGGACTGGCTTTTCATCAGAATTTTCCTTTGTCCCTGAGTTCCTTAATGGAAGAGCCAAGGGAAAGTTTCCAACAATTGGAAATGCTGGCTTCAACTGGGAAATAGCCTCCAATCAATAAGTCTCTTTTCCTCAAGAGTCCTTATGGTGTATTTTTCTGTGTTTTACGAATCTCTGTGGGATGACTCGAATAAACAAATTGATTAGTGTAGCTACTACAGCAACTCCCGCGAGAGTAAGTAGATATAATGAAAACGTGTCTAAACCGGTCATTAGGAAACTCTGAACAAAACTATATAAAACGATGCCGGTACTTGAAGGCGTCACTTTGATATTGTAAACTGAACTTACGAGGAGACCTTTTCTGAAGATAACTCGATATTTGGATTTAATCAATTTTAGCATACTATTTCGGACTAGGGGAACACGTTTTGCATAATTATAGTCCCGAATGGGGGGCCATGTGGGACCCCAAAATTACGCCTTCGTAGTTCAAGAGGTACGGTTCTTTGAGCACTGTATGCCGCAGATTTAGTTCTAAGCATCAAAATATGTCTAAATTAAGATAAGATGCATTTTTTGTAATGTTGGAATAATATTTAGCACGCAAAATAATTTTGAAACATATTTTTGGACCTTTCTATTAAATGCTGCTACATTTGTCAATAAGTACATACGCTTGAACCGTACCTCTTGAACTACGAAGGCGTCATTTTGGGGTCCCACAAGGCCCCACCAAACCCCCCATTCGGGACTATAATTATGCAAAACGTGTTCCCCTAGTCCGAAATAGTGTGCTAAAATTGATTAAATCCAAATATCGAGTTATCTTCAGAAAAGGTCGCCTCGTTAGCAGTACAGTACAGAATCCGAATCTAAAATCAATTTTACTCCAAACTTTCAAATTTTGGCAGTACGGAACATTTTTCGCCAGGTGGCGTTGTTTCCAATAAGAACTGTACATTTTATAGCTCCGGTCTCCGTTGACGGATTTTCATGATGAAAAGCATTTTGAAATCAGCGTTCAAAACTTACAATGGGTGTCATACAATGGATCAGAAAATTTTCATATGAAATTCATCAATTATTATGTAGTTTTTTATGCTGATT
>JAQFZH010005643.1:0-10301 GCA_034695485.1 Entomobrya nivalis
TAATTAATTCTTTACGTGTCTATATAGACACGTAGAGGCCATTTTTCACGTGTCTATATAGACACGTAGCGTGTCTATATAGACACGTGGTACTGGACTGCATTAGGAGGACTATAAGTACACCTTTGGTTGTTCAATCTAATCTAATGCTACACAGATCTAATGATAATTTAGTTGGAGAGTGTGCCGTCGAATTTGTCACTGGTATCCTTTGTCCTTTAGTATTTTAGACTGACAAGAAAACCTTGAATTTAAAAAAGATTAAATACATACTACATAGGTATTGGACAAAAATACTATAAAATTATAGGTTTTATAGTATTGTCTGCTGATTTGCTCGCGTTTTAGCATTGAAGGTTAGCTATAATGTAGCTGCGAAACAGCTTTAAAATTATGGCATCATTCATTCGCACTGTTTCTCTTTTGCTAGCAAAGATGAAATACAAGCTCTTAACACGCGTACAACAAAAACAAATTACCTTTATTATTGTGTGGTGCTCAAATAAAAACATCGGACTTTCAGCAGGAAATGAAAATACGTTGTAAATATCTGCTGCTAATTCCCTGTTTCTCTCCGATCATTAGCAAATTAGATTGAAATAGATATGTCTCGTTCTCGTAACAATGGACGCTCGTATTCGGGATGAAAATTATTTTATGTTCGTTCAGACTAGTATTGATATTCAACTACAAGTAGAGTTAATAATTATTTGCTAAACTAATTATATATCAACCCATCCGGCTATTGCCTGAAAACTAGTTTATGGACGATCTGTAATAGCAATTAACAATTTTGAAGAAGAGCCCAGATAAAAAAATATTTGTAGATAAAGTTAATAATGGGTATATCGAAAACGAATATGTTGTATGCAATGTGTAAACAAAGCACATGGGTAATGATGGTGAAACATAAGAGCACTAATTGCTCGCATCCACTACGCTTTCCATTACGTCAATGCATATCGCCATTTGTTACTGTTGTTCGAATTTAGGTGTCCTAGTTTACTCAGCTTGTTAGTTCCAGAAGTTGATTTATGAATGTGTGTAGAGTCATTGTCCCTTCCAAATAGTACGCACTTGTACCAAACCTTTGTTCAAAACGAATGTCAAATAAATTACCTGTGGCGAGAAGGCTGAGGAGGCGATGAAGGTAACATTTGAATGTTACGTATGTTCGTTCCCTGTGAATATGTGGTGCTCTAATGTACATATAGTAGTACTTGTGCATATACACACAATTTTGATATTTTTTATTTGTACAGCTTTACAAAGTTTGTAAACTGTTGTAAAGTTATATGAGGATGGCAGTAAGTCAACATATTAAACTGCGGTAGTTGAGATTGGTCTGCTGAACTACGTTTTACATTGTATATATTGTACGATAATCTGTTCACTGTTCACCCTGAAATTATTACAATGGAGCATCACCCAGTTACAAAAAAAAATAATGAGGAAATGGGATTACTACCAAATTGTCATGCTGGCAGTTGGTTTTATACCGGACGTTCCTTTCATAATGAGAGTGGATTAGTAGATGACGTCCTTCCCTTACTTGCTTTGTTATACGCAAGGGATTCGGTAAATTATTGGCCTGCAGATCAGCAGATTTTGGGACTGCATTTTAATGATGATTTGTTAGGGACACTAGTGCAAATGTAAGTGTGTATGCAAGCATAATTTTTACAGCTAATCAAATCGTAAAATATCTCAGTGCATCTTGTCGAAACCAACAGCCGTCTTGTGCTCGAAACTTACACCTTACACTCGACTTTCTCGCTATAAATCGGACACGGAAGGTCGGGCTATACGGCTTATTACATGCCTAATGGTTCAGTAAACGAAATGTACGCATACACACCTAATTTTTTAGTATTGTTTGAAATTAAATTTGTAGTAAAGTAAAATATGTATACTATATGTTATCTTGCATTGCAGTGTAAAGAAAGGTTGGCTAGTAGCCCACCCATTCGTAAGTACACCATGATGATAATAATGAGGACGATGCGGTATAGAAAAAAATAATATCATTATCGCATTTGCTATTTCTGTTATTTCGTTTTAGTCGTTGTATTATCATCCACCGCTTCGCGTTATAGTCATAACGGTGATAGAGGAACAATACTAATGTAATGTTAATAGGGAAAGATGAAAGAGTAGTGGTGCAGAAATACAAATAAGCGGAAGCCATAGCACAACAACAGTCCATCAAATGTTGGAGTGATGGTATGTTGATGGGATGATGATGAGAGCGAAGGGAAGCCGAAGGAAAGTTGGACAACCAGCTATTGCTCATTGCACTTGCCTTAATGTTGCGTACTGGCATACATAGATTCCTAAACCCAAAGTGTGTGACTAGTGACTAAACTTATTGCAAAGCCTACTCTCAAAGGTTTGATCAGCAAGCTGACGAATTAACATTCTCTAAAGCAAATAGACTGCTGCTGCCGAGTAGCTATTTCTGTCCCGTGGTTAATTTTCGTAATAATGCTTTTCACATAGCTTAGGTGTAGGCATTGTGGCTTGTTCATTTGCCTGATCTAAATATGAAAACTGAACACGAAGTTCCGTTACTTTATTTCATTGTTCCTCTGCAAGTACATTTTCTGAGAATGTACACGTGATGTTTTCGGCATGCATTTGAATCTTTCCCTGTTTCCTATCACGAAATTCAACTTTTTAAGAAAAATTCATCACATTCATCTTCATTGTTCAGGAAAAATAGCATGTTTTAAGATTTTTTCTCTTAATTTTTTGCTCCAATGTTATTTCAGATCTCTGCTTCATAAAAAATACATCGAACGGAATTCCCATTCCATTTTATAAAAGATTTCTGACTTCTCTGGAGAAATATAACCCTTCATTTGCACTTTCTACACTTATTTGTACACACAGTTTATTTATTTATTCATACGAGTAAGTAACACATGTGTACTTGTTATGATGAGATGAGATACATGGATAAATGATGTCAAATGAAGATTAACAATCCACATTACTGACAACCTCTGATAGCTATAAAGTTCGAATGCTAGATTCACTGCCAAAATACACAGAAGTCATATTGTTCAAAAAACGGGGAAGAATATGAGAGATTTTAAGAATTCCTCTCATGAGTATGATATTTGTCTATCATTTAATGAAAGGAAATCGATTGCCATATCATTGATATCATACATCTTGTATATATGCACGCAAAGTTTTAAATAAATGAGCAAAAACACGCGTTGGTGTGACTTTTGCACGCTTTATACGTATGTATTCACGTTTCATTGATGTGATTGTGGTACTATGCAATTGCAAGCATCCATGTCTGGGAAGATGATAATCATCCTCCACCAACTTTTGATTCGCTGTGTCGAAGATATCGTCACCATTCGTTTCACAATGACTGAAGAAGCTAAACTTAGAATTTTGAAGTGTTTTCCAACGCTCCATTCTCTCACACAAGATAAAATATCGTCATCTTAAATTTCAGTGAAGGATAAAAACTTTGCTCCTGTTTTTGATTTGATTTTAGTATGTGCTATATGCTAAGTGAGAGGAAGAATAATGATGACATTGGAGTGTGTTACCTGCGATCATTACATATAAATCTGTATTTCGATATATGGCACTGACTGTCGATATCGAATCCCACTACTTGTGCAACTACAAATGAAGGTACAGAGAGTGCAGATAATTAACTTTAAAAATGACTAGAAAATCAATGCAATAGATTGAGTTGAATACATGGTACATGCTTGCATTAGTGTTTTCTTGTAACGAACATTGAAGTTGAAATTGAGATCAGTAACAAATTACTTACATAAATTATACATATGAACGAATTCGTTATGTCGCCAGCTTGAAAATAAAATGCAAAATCAAAAGAAAATTGTTGTCTATTTCATTCCAGGTTTCTGTGAAACTGTACATAAAATCTCTAAAGATTAGCTATGTAATTCAATTGTTGTTTATTGGAAAAAATATAACTACGTAGTAAATTATTCCACTATCAACTATTCTTCACTCATATTTTCGTAAACAAAAGTTATAAATAGTTAAAAACATTTTTAATGTATATACCTTTACACAACATGTGGTTTTTGGCAATCTTATATTTTCCATTTAAGCAAGCAGTTCGATTTACCTGAAGACCACCACAAGTGGTAATATTTTTGGCGACTTTCCACTTTATGTTATGATTATATGCTGAATAATAAGAAGGGTTAAACCCGTTGTACCACTATACTTAGGTACTTTCCAGTCCTGCCATTGTATTATTTCTTCAAATAACGTTGTTTGTGACTGAATCATATATAAAGCTTACATAACCTGGTGAAAATTTAAATCAGTCACCAACGCCAAACCATATTTGGACAAAGATACAATGTACAAGGTGCTTGGCTGGACGTAAAGAATTATTTTAACACTGGATGTATCATCGTTTCATTCCATTAAACAAAACCACTCATAGCCTTTATAATACAAAGAGGGTAGCATAAAAAAGGTATAGACTACAGCACGATTTACACTTTACACGTATGCAAAACAATGAAGAGTTTTTATCTCTTTTACTCTTTCCATAAAAGTCAATACCTGTTTACGTAAAGTCAAATTAATGAGAGTTGTTGCCATTTAACGTGATCCTTGAATATAAACCTTTTTGGTGAATGTGAAACAGCCTGATAAAATAAGTTGATGTCATCATCACTCCTTTTTTTCTTTGTAGATACTCCAAAACTTGGGGAAAGTTGACCGGACAGCAGATGAAATACTGGATGATCAAATTAACAATTTCAATAAGCAACAGTATGCTGCCACAAGGCTACAAAAAGAGCTCAACAATTACATTAGATGCATCAGAGGTAAGACGGTATTCTCTTCATATACACAATGCTGACAAGATATTGTTATGTTTTTCAAGGAGACATTAACCACGCAAATAATGTGTACATTAGCTGTTTATGACGCGACGATAGTATTGTTTTCTTCAGCGGTGAAATAACCATGAGTGCACCCTTGTAACTTATATAAATACGGTTCCATATCTCATTGTCAGAATAAAGAAACCAGTAATTTTTGCTTTTAACGTCATTTTTTTTGCAAGAGAATCTGTGGGCAGCTTAATACATCCATTGTAATAATGGTAGAGTCACGAGTTTTAGCACAAATCATTGCGGTATTAATTTTTCAGGCTGATTCTCCACTTGCTGGTGTTCATAAATAATCAACTTGTTCGTAAAGTTTTGTTTTTTCGCAAAGCACACGTAAACATTTGAAAAAATGCATAATTCAGCACAAGCCATCGGTATAGACCTAGGGATGTAATCATGCGAATAGGAGATTAAACAGTAAATAATATATTTATGCATTCAGTTTCAGTTCTTTACTAAATGGAACATTTTAAGAAGTGCAAGTGTACTTTAAAGTTTAGGCCTTTAATTCATCATGCCGACATTTTTTTACTGGAGTTCTCATTGTTGATAGTCTCTTTATTACTGAATTAACACATGCATTGTTTTAAAAATTCATATTTGCACGAAAACTAGCATAACGAAAAAAACATAAGGTTTACATAGTAAAAAATCCGTTACAAACAATGTGTCTTTACATGAATTTCATTGGCCACAGCATGGCGCGTCACCATTATCACAACCACTGTATTAACTTGGGTTATTTTTTATGCCTGTGTGGTTCATAATATGTATTACGAAATTCAGCAGCATGCAGGATTATGACAGAAATATAAATAAAAAAGTGGAAGAAAATTACTATGATCATGATGACTGAAAGAATCATTTTCATAAATTTGGGTTTCTGCTGTGAATAATAACGTACAAATGTGTAGAAACAATCGTGATCTTGCAGATAACAGATTTGATGTCTTAAACTCACTCTGCGACATAAAAGTAATTAAAGAAAAATACATTTACAAACCAGAGTTTTTTTTCCTCATTTTATCAAAATCTGCGTGCTATGTGTCTTGAGTACGATTATAGTGATTGAGTACGACGAAGGACTGACTTTGAAATGTATTTGAGCAGTGCAACTTTTAACCTTTAGCATAATTTCTCCCGTCATAAAGTTGTGTGCCCCCTTTGCCAACTTTGTGATACCTGTTCTTGTCTACATTTTAATTGTCCACAAAAACAAAAACGACTACTGTGTTTTGTGGTGGAGAGTAAACTCATTTGGTAACAAAGTTTATTTGCATCGTACATTGATCAGTGAATAGTAAGTATTTTGTCTACTTTTTGAGGTCATTTTCTGTCGACATTCTTCAGTCACCAGTGAGAGGTATGACAATGCAAAATTGCTTTGTTAAAATGTATTCGCCATAAAGATTATGAATTTCACGCATGAATTTCTCCTTTTTGGAAATACTCTCATAAAAATATTTATATCACACATATGCATGCATCAAGTTCTTCATTCTTCACCAGCAATTTCATAACGTGAGTATCTTGATCTTGCTTGCTTCACAAAAATAGCCGAACAAACTGCGAGAAGGTAAAACGAGAGATTTGCTTCGATGATTATTCAAGTGCAGCCTTGCATAAATCACGCGTTGCATTATATATCGATGATGAGATGTATGCATGTTTCCATATTTTATTGTTAAAGTGCAGTCAACTCACAGAAGAGCATGGCTTCAAAAACGTTAACGTATCAAAACAACAAAAAATGTGTCTAGTTACTCTTCACTCAAACCAGCAAATCCACTTATGACAGACTAAATAATTACTCTTTTAGTAGACACTTTTGGCTACTCTACAACTAATTTCCGCTGATGATTGCAAATTCATTATGCTACATTGATGCCATTTTGAAATGTCACTTTTTATTATCTATTATCGCCAAAAAAATATGTATTTTTACTCATACAAGTCATGTTATGATCGTGCTTTGACACAAAGATCAGTTGTTCGCACCCGCACCACCGTCGTACACCGTAACACATAACATTTGTAGAGAGGCAGTCAAACAAGAAAAACATTGCTTTTTAAAGATATTACGTTTGATTGGTACAAAGAGATTATGAATACGAATTTTTTTCTGTCTTGTATCCATTCGTGTACGATTGGGGAATTGGTATTGGTACGATGCGAAACTTGTGAAAAACCGATAGACCAACGACCAACATGCATTCATTCACTATTTATCATCATGATCAAGATCTTTATATCATCATTGCCACTCCACGAAAGTAGGTATATGAGAATGTGCAATGCAATTGATTACCTTGAAGAAACGCTGATTTGCGCTCCAATTATCTTCACACCAAGCCATACTAAAGCTAAGCTTTAAAACAGCACGGCTGTAGATCAAATGGGGATTCAAGTTGAAGTTGAAAATGAGCATTGTTACAACTTTACAACTAAAAATCGTCAAAGTCAATAAAGGACGTAGTAAAAAAGGAAAAATACTTGAATGCGTCTGTGTGCATTTTAAACAATGTATGTATATTATGTAGGTACACATCCACTTTAGCAGGTGCTACGTGAAAGGATTTTTTTCTCTCGAGCTCACCATAAAACGAGAACTCATTTGTTGCAGCTGTTGTACTTAGGGTATGTTTTTGTAATAATTACAACCAAACCAGTTAGTCATTAACTCAGTCAGTGTAAACTTCAATGAAAGAAAAGAAAAAAATATCAGAAAAAATGAATGTAGAAAAGTAAGTCAAACTCGTCGGATTTGTTGGTCTCTCTTGTTTTCATTTTTATGCAGATTGTAAGCATAATATTCATAAGTAATGCATTTTTTTAAAGTAACGTATAGTTATGCTATAATATTTTATGTTCGTTCATTCTCTTTGTATAATATTCTGCGTTTAAATGGATTTTTGCATATTTAATAACGAATACCATCCATCTGTAATTACATTGATTTTAATTGATAGTGATGAAGAATGTGTATGAATGCGTGAAAAAGGATGTACAAAAGTACAGTACGTACTTTGCTTAACCCTTTCAACTTTCTTAAGGAATGCAGAGCAGAGAGATGTACAAAGAGTACACAAACAACACATTATTTCACTGAGAATTGAATACATCACTTCAATATTTTTACTTTTATCTTTAAAAGTCTTCGTGAGTCGAGTGCTTCATACTTCATACTTACACAAAGTAAGTCACGGAAGAAGAAGGTAGGAAAGTTTGATGTTCTATTGTGCATCTATCTATCTAGTTGATTTTAAATTCATCGCTAAAAAGTTAGAGAAACAAAAATAATGAAATGATGTTACAGAAAATGTGGTTTTCGATCAACAGGTTTAGTCGTAGGCGATTACAACAAGTAGACGAAAACCTATTATCTGATAGGGTGTTCATTTAAAAAAATAGAAGTGCGTACTTCAACTGCATAATTCTTATTTACGTTAAAGAAAGTTAAATGTACAGGTTAGTAAGTTACATTGTTGTAAATAATTTTTAAATAGCATTGTGTCAAATGTTAACATTTCGGCAAGATGTTTCTTTTTGACATGCAAAACCCCGCCTTGCAATTGCAATCTTTGACTTTTTGATAGCACTGTCATTTGTACATTTAACCAAAAAAACGCCTTCATTTCATACATGATCGATAGAAATTTGTCTTCATTGCACACTGTGAAATATTGAAATTGAACGGTGAAAACTTTTTGAGGATGTGGTTAGGAAATAAAAAGGGAATTTTTAGGTGCTGAATGCATTCCAAATTTCAACAAGTTTAGTAGAATGACAATATTTTTAATGTGGGTGGCCATCAACAGTTCTCAAATTTGGCTTTACCGATGAAGCTGATAGCCATACTAAATTTGAAATAAGCGTAATCTGCAGTGCATTTATCACTGATTCAATTCAAAATTATAAAAATGTTGGGAGTTCTAGGAAGGAAGAAGGGTACTACATTTTGTGTTTGCTCAAGAGACATACATAGTTGTACAGTCTGGTATGCATACATAATAGTGACCATCGTCTTTAAGAAGTACAAATAAATTCACAAGTAGCCACAGATTGTATTATGATGATTGAATTTGAATGCTGCGTATTTTTATGCATGAATTCATTATATAGATTCTATCTGCCTGTAAATGGATACTTCAAATATCCTTTAATGGCTAATGTAAATTAGGGAAAGTTTTCCTTGAACCAAAATTGTTCTGTCTTGTCTTCTTTCTGGCGACTGCAGCCTGAAGCTCACTGACCTGAAGACAAGATCGATTCTTTTACATTGTATTGCGATCGCGACGTCTTCAGTTGAGGAAACTTGAAAGAGATGAGATGATGATGTAGTAATAATGAAATGTGTGCCTTTGCAAGTAAAAGGTGATAGTTGTTGCTCTCTTCTGCTTCTGACGAAAGCATATGTCTGTTGTATGTACAAAAAGAGCCCTGAGCACTTCACATTTTGTGACATTCTTTTTCGAACGCACTGCTTTGCTTATTAAGTTGCCGTTCATGAGTACATTAACCCGGTTACGATTTATAACGTGTCGCTTTTCGCAACATGAAACCGTCACTTTCTTGTATGGTAATGAGAATGAAAAATGACAAAAAACATAAGATTTAAGAATGCATTAGAAACACATAAAATTCTGAATAATTTATGAGTTATATCATATCATGATCATGTAACCTATTGTTTTGGGAGGTCTGTTATAACAAAAAAAAATTAACGAAATCGAGAATTGTATTTTGAGATTTATTTTAAGTGAAAATGCGAAATGTTTTATTATGCCATTTTACTTGTTCGCGGTGAATAATGTATGATACTTAATGTCTCTATCAAACCCAAAAGAGATTATCTTTATCGTGAGCTTTCTTTTTATCCACAGCTTGTTCAACTTCCAGTCGAGCTCTGTTGGAAGCAGTAAATGAAGTTTATGAGCCAGAATGGGGAGGCAAGGAGCTTCTTACGGTCAACTCACAATCAGTGGAACTCCTGTGGAACGACTTCGCTCACAGATTGGCGGAACAAGTTTTGATTCCTCTTAACACTTATCAGGTTTGTGATGTGGTGATACACACGTCTCATTAGAATATCTTCACATAATATACATTCATCAATTTTATGATGAGTCAGTTGTGACCATTCCCAGTATTTTCTCAGATAATACGTACAAATATTGATTGTATGTGCTATCAATTATCATAGGCAGAGTAAATGTTGCATCACGATACATATTCGTAGTAGTATACTAATGTCTTGACTTAATATATTACTAGGAAGCCCGTACTGGCCTTCGCCAGTATACATCCGAACTCCAATTCTAGCGATAATAATTACAAAAAACATACTTAAATCAATATTTTAGCCATTGATAAAATAGAGGCTTC
>JAQFZH010005644.1:0-10301 GCA_034695485.1 Entomobrya nivalis
AAGACTGCAATTTAATATAATCTTTATTATACTTGGTAGTTAAACGGTTTCTTCTACATAACTTTGTTCGCAGGAAACGCACCAGACCAACGGTCACAATCTTCGCGAATTTTGGTTAAAAGACTGCAATTTAATTTAATCTTTATTATACTTGGTAGTTAAATGGTTTCAACTACCCGACCATGTTCGCAGGAAAACGCACCAGACCAACGGTCGCAATCTCCGCCAATTTCGGTTAAAAGACTGCAATTTAATTTACTATTTATTATTCTTGGTAGTTAAATGGTTTCTGCTACATAACTATGTTCGCAGGAAAACGCACCAGACCAACGGTGTCAACCTCCGCGAATTTTGGTTAAAAGACTGCAATTTAATATAATCTTTATTATACTTGGTAGTTAAACGGTTTCTTCTACATAACTTTGTTCGCAGGAAACGCACCAGACCAACGGTCACAATCTTCGCGAATTTTGGTTAAAAGACTGCAATTTAATTTAATCTTTATTATACTTGGTAGTTAAATGGTTTCAACTACCCGACCATGTTCGCAGGAAAACGCACCAGACCAACGGTCGCAATCTCCGCCAATTTCGGTTAAAAGACTGCAATTTAATTTACACTTTATAAACAATTTAGATAAAGGGTACCTACTGTAAAACTGTGTTCGCAGGAAAACGCGCCAGACCAACGGTTGCAATCTGCGCAACTTTCGGTTAAAAGACTGCAATTTAATTTACTCTTTATTATACTTGGTAGATAAAGGGTACCAACTTTCAACCCGTGTTTGCAGGAAAACGCACTAGACCAACGGTCGCAATCTCCGCGAATTTCGGTTAAAAGACTGCAATTTAATTTAACTCATTATTATACATGGTAGATGAAGTGTATCTGTTATTTATTATTACGACCGTTGGTCTGGTGCGTTTTCCTGCGAACATAGTGGGGTAGTAGAAACCATTTAACTACCAAGTATAATAAAGAGTAAATTAAATTACAGTATTTTTATCGCAATTTGCTGAGATTACGACCGTTGGTCTGGAGCGTTATCCTGCGAACTATTCACTGCGAACATTTTCGAGACCGTTTACACTTTGAGATACAAATTAGAAATCACGTAATTAATTGTGTAGAAATGAATAGCTTTTTGCCAGATTTATATTCGGAAATTGGATGAAAATGCGTTGACGGTGAACTAATGAGCTGATAATACAGACACACGGAATCTAAATCAAGTGAAAACTAAATAGTGAGGAATCCTTGAAATTGATAGTTCACGCAGTTGACTGAGTAGTGGTGTTAGTGCAGTTTTATTGCTTTTAATTAGTTACAAGATTTTCATTGCGCAGTGCATAACTACCAATACCGTTTATCTGCTAGATTCACGAAGTAAACTCTTAAGTTTATTAGTGATGATCTAGATTTTATTAAGAATATGAAACCAAGATAAAGTGTTGTTTGTGGAAGTTAAGAATGTATTTATGTGTGTATTAAAACTAAACAAATTTTGCTACTGCAAACAATTGCTTACACTTTTATCGTTATCTAATCTTATCTCATTACATTCCTCTTATGTAAAATAATATGAAAATGGAGTTATTTTTTAAAACATTAGTATTTACTCATCGTTGCAATTTTAATTACTTAAGATGTTAATGATACCGATATTTAAATCTCAAGAAGGAAAAACATTAGTAAATATGTTTATTTGCTAAAGATTTTACGTATGTTTTACAAATAAGGAACTTCGTCTTGAAAAGCGTTTGAATGTTGTAAAATGGTTCTAGAACAAAAGCATTGCAGCGTACCCCACATTTTTTAAAGAACAAGCTCACAAATTTTTCACACGAAATTGGTCCCCAAGACCTTACTAGCATTTTAAAGAGTACCTGAAAAGTTGCAAAACTTGTGAAACTTTAGAACGACGATGTAATAGTATTCTGTGCTGTACAGTTGAAGTCTAGCCCTCGTTAGATAAAGTGTACTCAAATCATTATCTGGTATTAAGTAGACTATTAATGACCAACAGTTAAACTTCTACACAAAGTTTTCAACATGGTGTTCATCTTTTTCGGTCACATTTTAGCTTACGTAACATAAGAACTAGCACGGTTCAAATGTAGATACAATCTATTACATGTTAACACACTGTTGACAAGACATTTTGTTTAGGACTTATGGATGCTTATCAGACGTTGTTGGATAACTATTTGTGCATCTATTATAAAACGAGCAAATAAAATACAGGGTTATGTAACATTTTGAAGAACTTTAGAACTGTTTCCACACATAATAAGAACGCTGTCTGAATTTATTGAGATTTTAATGTAACCGTCTAAACGCATATCTTCAGCAAGTGTTAATTTGCATTAACAACTGTACTCTTGTATAACGTTACACATGCAGAACTTTTAAAACGGGCTTAAGTTGAAAGTTTTTTTTAAGCCAAACCCCATCACCGTTTAAAACTATAGTAGTTGTCCTTAAAGTATTCTAGTCTTGTGGATTGTATTTTCTTCAAAAACGGATGTCAGTTGTATGCTAAGCTTCCCAAGAAAAACAACTGAAAAAATAAGTAAGTATGGGTTAGTGTTTCGTTTACTTCAGGAAACTTGAAAATCATGTCTCATTTCGCAAAAAATCAAAACCGGTTTATTTTGGGATATATATTTACACAGTTATGCATTTGTTTTCAAGTTTTTATTCAAGTAGACACATGTTCCCTTGAGATCCTTCTTAGTGACGACGAATTTGACTTTCAAACAGATTTCAGTGACCAATTCGAAATAAGTCAACGCATTCGACTAGCCCCTATTACTATCACGTTCTTAACAAATTTCATCAATAAGAGTTTGTCAGCAGATGAAGAATACGATGAATCTGCAAAGGAATTTTGTCGCCGTGCTTATCACTTTTCCAGCTCACCATGTTCAATATCTATTTTGTATATTCGGACAATTCAAGAGCTACAAAGTGCTCTTGAATCATTTTCCCTGCAAAATTCCGAATCTCTTCTTCTATTCACTGTGTTCACTTACAATTTTGATAAAAGAAGTATTTTGATTGGTCAAATTTCTACAGAGTTCCCGTTAGTGTTTTTGTTTCTTGGAACATCCACCTTTTCAGTACATTGTAATGGCTACAAAGAACTTATTGACAGATCAAAATTTACAGCCGTATTAAACTTTACCTTTTGGGTTCACTCCAAAAACATTTGTGATGGACGTTGTATTAAACAGATTGGCATCTGGAAACCCTCAATAGCGGATCTAAGCCGAATTCATAAGATTTTCCGAGAAATTTCTACGTGTTCAAGTAATTTGAGCAGAACTCTATACGGAGAATTACCAAAATGCTATTTCGGGTATGTTGTTAGCATGCTAGTAACTGCAAAAATGCTCAACATTTCTTTTACTACCGATCAGACTACAATTTCCGAGGAAAGTACAGTATTACCTTTTCAAGTTGAATGGCTTCCTCTTTTAACACCAGATATGCCCACGACATCTTTGAGATTAGGACCCAGATTCAAAATAATTTCACAATCTGTATTAACAGTAATGTACTGTAATGCGCTGGATGGAACTTTAACTCATAAATTGGGAACCATATTTGGCTTACTCCATATTCATACTTGGATAGCGCTTGCAGTTGTCGTTGGGATATATACATTAATCTACAAAAATTTCCTACGAGCATTGGATCTTTGCTGGTATCTTTTGGGGAAACGAACAGTTCACAAACACAGACCAATTTTAACAACGGCATGTATGATTGGAATGCTGTTTTTAGCGGCCAGCTTCTCAGCAGCTTACAAAAGAAAGTCATTAGCATATAACTTTCCAAATTCATTAACAAATCTTAGACAACGAGGTTTCACAATTCTTGCAACCGAAAGAAGTATTCGCGACTTTGTTTATTTTACAACCCTTGAATTCAGAAATTGGTTAGAAAAAATGTTTGAGGTTGAACACTTTAGAGAGGTGTTTTCTGGTGGTACAAAATACTCGGATATGGAATGCCCTAAAAATAATTCAGTTTATTTTGAGTTTGCTGCTGAGAAAAGGATACTGGGAATAGGAAGTCCAGGTAGCTCCGAATTTAGTTCAAGCTCCCCGCTTTCAAACATTTTGAGTGGGGCTGATAAAGCTGTCATTGAAAATAAATATGTTTGCGGTTATATTATAATCCCGAGTAGCGCATACTCCGGGCTCAGAGTGGGATACATGTTGTTGGGCTACCGTGCTCGAAAGGCGGATAAAATATTAGGTCAATTTTTGGAAACGGGCATCACAATGAGAATACAGGCAATTATAAATTTTGTCAGACAACAAAGAGATAAGGTATCATGGACGCCTTTGTCGGATACGCTGAATAAGGTTCCACAGGCATTAAATATGACGTCATCAGTGGGAAACGCTTTTTATTTTCACATCGCTATTTGTAGTTTAATTTTGGTTTGTTTTGTGACATTTAAGTTGGGTCTGGTTATAGACAAGAAGATACTACGTTGGAAACGCTTTATTAAAAGGTTATTAATTTTGGTTCTTTACTTAAGGTTTGAACAAATATTGGTAAAAGGGCTTTTGAGGCTCGACTGGTGCCCTTGTGGAATAAATTACCTGGTGATGTCAAATGTGCGCCGTGTTATAACGCTTTTAAAAATGTAATGATTAAAGAATTGAAAGCTAAATGAAATGTATTTTTTTTGAAAATTTGGTCTTTGATAGAAATGCTTATTTGTATTTGTTTATGTTCATGTAATATAATTATATTAAATTGTAATGCCAAAATTATCTTGCTCAGCAAAGTGCTTATTACGGACTATGTAAAATGAGTTGAAGTTAAATAAACACATGACTATAATAATAAAAATATGTTACGCTACTGGATATGTTAAACCTTATATTCAGTCTGTAGTTTCCAAAATATCAAGTTGAACAAAGACAGCAAAGTTCAGGCAATGCAGTAACGGAAACAAGGCTTAGTGCAGATCGAGCCTGGCTTCAGTGAAATGTACGTGTTTATGTCATAATAAAAGGGTTAAAGTTTACTTTTAGCTATAGTAGTTGACGTTGTTTATGCACGTTCAGAGCCAGTGCTTATGCAGTCATCTTGACTTACCAAAAACCGAGTAAAAGCACAAAAAGCGCAATTTTAAACTAATAAATCGTACTTTCAATTAATTTCTTAGCATACTGAAGGCAAAACATTCGAAAGTTTGGACATTATGAAATCTAACTTTGAAGTTATACTTTTTTGCATAAAACATTTCACCTGTCCGCCTAACTACACCATATACTATTAACCAAGAACTTCATTAATCGTTTCAAATGGGTAATTGCTTTTCCCAACGAAAACCGACAAAATTCGAGTTTTAACTAATTGATAAAATAGCCACGAACGATAAGCTAGCTTATGCTAAAAATATTGCAAAGACTTAATTATTACTATACAGCGTTGCATGGACAATCTGAAAATAAAAAAGCAAAAACTGTCGTTACATAATGTATTCATGCAGACTTGCATTTTCATGGAAACCATTCGCAAAGTATGTGCTAGTTTCTTTAATCATATATAAGGGTAACTTTTGGAGAGCTCACAAAACTCGTTTGTTTTCCAAAATAGATATTTTAAACCAAATTTGGAGTTTGCCAGAAGAACTTACTTCTATGTCCAGCAGAAGTACTTATATTTACACGACAGGTTGTCCAAATTAGAGTTATGATACGATAAGACCAAAACTTTTGTCAAGAATAAAATTTAAGCTTTTCAAATATTTATTTTCATCATCCCTTATGCCTGCAGGGTTATTTATTAATATTTGGAGAAAACTGGATTGCGAGCAGCAGAACTTGACAAACTGATTACAGTTATGTACTTGTCATACTCTTACAAGCGTTTTTATGAAATAAGTAGCTTGAAAAGGAAACTTAATAGTGCCTTTTGATATGGAGAATATAAACACCATAACCATTATCCCGAATCCTACCTCTGTTGAACCACTAAATGCACTCGTTATATAGCCACAATTCGCTACTAACAATATTAAGAGATTAGATCTCACCAATTTCATTCATTTGAGGGGGAGGGGCAAAATCTACAGGTAAGTTTGGGTGAGGTCAGGTTAAAGCGAACGTGATTAACCAACATTAAATCAGTTTGGTGTACTTCAACTGAGGGGATGTATTAAAAAGTTTGGAATCATTCCAGAGAGTCTTCAGTTTCGTTCATGTGAGGGATTGAGATTAAAAATGTAGCGTCTGTTAACATTGATTTGGAAGTGTAACTAAGGCGAACGTGTTGAATAAACTTTGAATTGGTGAAGTAAACACAAACTGATCAGAGATAATAAATAGATTGGAATAACTTAGTTATTTTAGAGATTTGATCTCTTCAATTTGGTTCAATTTGGGAGGTGGGACATTTCATGTCGCTTTTCTACACTAGGGTTCGGATGAAGTGAAGCTGAAACGAACGTCTTGAACAGGCCTTGAATCAGTTCGGCACATTTGAATTGATCAGAGAAATTGAATAGATGGAAATTATTTTTGGTTTTTTTAGAGATTTGATCTCTTCAATTTAGTTCAAATGGGGAAGGGGATATTTCAAGTCGCTTTTCTACACATTGGTTCGGATGAAGTGAAGCTGAAACGAACGTATTGAACCGACCTTGAATCAGTTCGGCACATTTGAATTGAGCAGATATGAATAGATTTGGATTTGTTGTTTACTTTAAAGATTTGATCCTATCAATTTCGTTCAAATTAAAGAACCAAGTGGTAAAAACCCAATTCTGTATGTTCAAATCCAGTCACGATTAAAATTATTTATTGGTTTACATGCATAGTCGAACTAATTTTATATGATTATGAAGCACGCTTTTGTCAAACCATCTTTTATTAAACAGGTGGTCTACTGGCAAACAATTACATGAAACCTGTACCTTTATTAGTATTGTTTCCAATAAAATATTTTGTTTAAGTTTGTGAACATTAACTAAAGAGGCAAGAGGAAGTCATGTATCATTCGACTCCTTTATATCATGCTTATGCTTTATACTTTTGGAACTAAGCACTAACCGATAAAATCGTTTGTACATGTTATTAATAATCTTTAGAACACTGAAACAAGGTTACTTGTATATGTTACGACACCTCGATCATTAAAATCGGTCGATAAATGTGGTAGCTAATTTCTTTTTTTAAAAAATCACATTTTTTGACCCTGGCCCCGAACCCCTGAGGGTATGGGGTCAACTGGGTACATTTTTGGGGTCACATTTGGAAGCACTACGTTTGACAATAAAAATATTTTTATAACCTAAAACTTAATGTGGTTGTTCCAATTTTCGTATACAATGCTTCATATATAATTGTAAAGCTCCATATATTGTACATGCTTTGCAATACACGCCACGCAAGCTGCATTGTGGTTTCGTGGTTTTAATGAAAATCATGAAAATAATAACTGTTTTTAAAGTAACGAAAAATGTAATGGCAATATTTTTTAATTTGTTCGATCACAACTCCTTTACAAATCAATTTTTTTTATTTCAACTTTCGTTCGTTGTAATGATAGACTTTTGCATTATATTGCGTATTAGATTTATAGTTATCAAGATACTTCATTTTTCAAAACAAGCGAAAAAACAAAGAATTTTTATTCCTATTTATGCGAAATAAATTAGTAAATTTACGAAGCATTCAAATATGGCATTGAAAACTATAAAATATGAAAATATTTTGATATTACTTAATAAGTGTTCAGATTTGTGGCTTGATTTAAAATATGAGTAGGTTTATACGTGTTATTACTCAACCTGACAATATTTTTGATCTGTTTTAATTTTGCCAACGTTGGTTCAATTCAGTTGATTAACGCAATTTTTAATTTGATTCCTTATAAGGATTTGGAGTCATTACGTGCTGAATCTTTCTTTTAACTCTTGCCAATAAGCATTTTCCAAAATATTTTTGTCTATTGTCACTAGCAATCAAAAGCTACTGTTGACAAGTTTCGGTCAAGTTTTGAAATTAATAAATATTTTTGTTTTTGCGAACGTTTACTACTTTGCGGGAAATAGTTTTTCACTAATACCGTAGTAAATATTTTAACCTAAATCATAGCAATTACTTTTTTCAAAGCAAGGCTTAAAATTACTAATGTTTTTATGTATGCGCAAGTAGCAAAGTGAACCTTCTCAGGATTTAAACTAAAACATTTATTACAAGTACCCAGATGTCCAAATTGTCAAAAATCTAGTTTATCGTCACCATCATACAATTATAATAGTAAACTATGCGTTATAATCGTAATTCTAAGGTCTTGCTTGTATCTCTATGAAGCTTAGTAATAATGATTCAAAATCATATATTTGTAATGTAATGAAAATTTGTATTTCTAGTCAATGCTGTGTTGTATTTGCATTTAAACTCAGTTCATTCAAATGTATGGAACTAGTTTTTTTCCAATCCGAAGAATCATGCAACTAATAATTTATTGCTTTCAGTAAAGATTAGAATTCTTGATATATTTTACTGAACAAAAATTAAAAGGGAAAATAATTGTCATCCGTCTAAAATGGCCGGGTTTGTCCCCTTTTTCATCGAAATCCGTCCCCAACAAATTAATTACATGCCTTGGTTTGTCCCCTAATTATTTATTGCACAAACAACATCTCCTCATCAAAATTTACAACAAATTAAACAAATAAGTTAGTCAATGTTTGATTCCCAATCCTGCTGTAGTAGCCTTAGCCAGTAAAACTAACTTATCTAACGTAGTATCTAGTCCATTTGTATGAAAACATACATCATTTAAAAAAAGCTCTGTAGTTATTCATCAATCCACCGATCTGTGGTTTTTGTTACCCAAGCCGTTTATTGTTAAAACAAAAATTCCATTTGGACTTTGAAGGATATTCTCTTCCATGAGCAAAGTAATATTCAATACGTTCACCGTGTTTTAGCACACGTATGTCTTTACGCTTCCATTTGCGCTCTAAGTTTTCTTCTGATATCCTTCCTTCAATTTCAAACGCTTTCTTCCGCTTAAAATGACACAATCACAATCTGAATTACTTTATGCCATTTTTTTCAAGTAGGTGCTGACTATTTATCTTTGCTGGATAACAACTGAGAGGACTAACATAATAATTAAGCTTGTCCCATAAAAATAAATATAAGCAAACAAATTATTTGTGTAGATATGTGCTCACATATGTAGTTTGCTTACAGTGCAGTCACACAACACGAAAAATACTAAGTAAAGCTAGTACTTTAATGAAACAGTTTTAGGGGACAAACAAAGGTATGTAATTAAATTGGTTGGGGATTAACAAAGGTAAATTTAGTACTCAACCAGGTCAAAAAAGGGGACCAACAAATTGTATGCCAAATTAAAATATGGTTACAAAATAAATCATGTTTTTGAAGGCAAAAGGCACGTATTTGGTGTGTAATATGTTTTGGGACGTTCAAGGTAAATACATATACGTAATAAAATTCCAACATTAGATATTTTCGTAATGCTGTGTTAAACATACAATCATTAAATAATTTCCTTTACTGTAGTCGTAATCTTACGGAAATATGTAGCGACAAGTGTAAATATTTTACGAGATTACAGTTTTCACTCTGTTCCTTTAAATTTGTTCTGTAAACAACAAACAGGGGTACAGAATTTTGTAAATGAAATATCAAATAGTGCATGAATTATTTTTCATGCTAAGACGATATTAGTGGTGTTCCTGTTTTTGGAGTAGTTTGGAAATACTTTCAAACACTCGGAAAAATGCGACCTGTAACTTTAATATTTCCTGGGCAGAATGAATTTCGAAATAAAAGCAGAAATATAGAATGAAATGAATTGTGTAAAAATATGTTCGCTTAAAAAGTAAGAGAGATAGATATTATAAATTCATGTGTAAGGGATAAATCTGGAAACCAATTCTGCAGTAAAAAGTATATAAGCTTGAATAAAACAATTTGATAAATCTGCCCAACCTTTTTTAATTTGGAAATAACTTAATCATTGCTTTAATTTAAAAACACAACACAGGCTTTTATATAAACCTGCATATAAATTGAATTTGCTTTTATATGAGTGGGATGTACTGTATAATTAATAATTTAAAGTATAACTAGTTTTATTTACAATGATCTGACGTTACAAAAAATTTCGAATAAAATATTAATACCTCCAAACACACTTATTGTATTCGTACTAACAAGGAACACTAGGTATGTGTGAGCGACCCCAACCGTTACCATTGGCAACATCTGGGCCTATTTTATGCGTAG
>JAQFZH010005645.1:0-10299 GCA_034695485.1 Entomobrya nivalis
TATTTGCCGGCGAAGCCGGCGCCTTTCTTAATTGTCTACGTGCGTTATCTGTCACAGGTGTTTTACCTGTTTTATTTGTATGTTATGTAGGCGTGTACAGAACGGAAACAGAAGCTATTATAGTAATGTTATTGAAGGAACAAGTTGACATGATTAGAATTTGATACAGTTATTCTCCAAGGCGAGCTGGGGAGTTGGGACTTGGGAGTAGGCAGGCTCACGCTCTCAAGCAACATAAATAAATCCATTGTTTTTCACTCTTCTTCGACACACATTCAACAGCTATATTCACAAAGGACATTTTGTTCCAAGTAAAAAAACTACGTGTTTGCTTGTTCTACTCAACCGATCAACCTTCACCAAACAATTTCTCTGAAAAATGTAATAGTCTTGCTCACATAGGCATAGTATTTTTTAGTACTTTTTATGGAATTCTTTGCATATCATCTCACTCTACTGTGTAAGCATACATGCGTGTGTACGTAATACTTGTCGCTTCCCTTTCCTTTCTCATATATCCAGTTCCTCAGTAAACGCAAAGCAAAGATCCGATTTCCTCTTGTTGCTTTTCTTTCCCTCTTTCACTCTCTTCTGCCTGTCCCTGTCTTCTTGCTCTCCTTCTCAACTTGCTATGATGTATGAAGTGAAGAAACTCGAGAGCTTACAGAGAAATACTTTTACCCAAAATGTACATATATCTGTATATTTTCAAGAGAAAGTGGTAACGGTTCACGTTCACACACGGTAGCTAAATTGTATTATTACTAGTTGCCCGCCGCCGCTTGCAAAGTTGCAAAGTGAGGGGTACAAGTCGTTGACTCTCATACTCCCATATTTAGATGAATGTACTCCCCTCCCCAATAGGTAGGTAATGGGGTAAAAATGTAAACTTAAATGGTAAGTCAAATTGGTGCTTCGTATCGTATTGGACACAGTGTGGTTTGAAATTTATTAGTAAATTCAGGCAAATCAACGTACTCTCGACTCTCAATCTATGAATATCCTTTTGTACCAAATAGGTCAGCATAGATTTTCCTGGCGTTATTGTTTTGCTACCTAGATTATATAACATTTTTTAAATTATACACAAAATATACGCATTTCCATCTATACAAGCTACTGCTTCTACTCGTGTGTATACGATGTAGGTATTTTATACTCATGTCTAACATTTTAGTACAAGTTTTGGGTTACCAGTTTTACTACATTTCTTCTGCGAATTTCTCTTTTTTGCATTCCTTTTCTCTTTTTTAAATTGCTAGGTTTATATGCTTCCCACTCTTCCCAGTCTCTTTAAAATTGTTAAGTCATAAGTGTGTGGCGTTATATTTTTTTCTCTTGTAACATTTTTTTCTGCAAAGAGACTGTGTGCAAGTCTGTCAGGCAGTTTGAGTGTGTGCGTTTCCCTCTGGGGAGCTATAAATTATGCCTAATACATAATACACACACACGTTCATTTTCTTAAATTGTCTGAGTACCACCACCACCACCATGCCATGCGAACAAGATATCGCACCAAAGTAGAAAGGCAACAGAGAGAGAGAGAGAGAGAGCCAAGACATCAAGCACAAGTACTCGCATTATATTTTCAGGTTATTACTACACTTTCAAGATGACTTGGCAGTCTGTAGAAATACGTAGGTCCTTTTTATTAAAGGCGCCTTTTAAAACTGATTGTTACCGAATCTCTTCATCTTTTTAATGTTCTCTTCTCTCTCCATCTCCCCAGCAGTCACTTTCTTTCTCCAACACCAAGCAATTATC
Source organism: Entomobrya nivalis (assembly GCA_034695485.1). Classification (NCBI taxonomy): domain Eukaryota; kingdom Metazoa; phylum Arthropoda; class Collembola; order Entomobryomorpha; family Entomobryidae; genus Entomobrya; species Entomobrya nivalis. Next base: position 1,765 of record JAQFZH010005645.1, read on the forward strand.
TTTCCAGTGAAAGGCAGATTGTCTTTCCGTCTTTTTTTCCAGGCTGTTGCTTCATCTTTTTAGTTGATTTGATGGGCTATTTTTGTTTTTCAATGGAGAAATTTTATTATTTTTATGACAATCTATATATGTACATTGTACTCATATTGTACGAATTTTTATTACTCTAGAATTTTTTTCTTTTGATTTCGTGTCGCATCTGTTATTTTGCTGACGTTAAGCTTGCCTCATTTGAATCATTTACTATACAGCCAAGGAGAAAGTAGGTAAAATTTGTAAACAAAGAGGCAGATAAAGGCCAGGGTTCGTTTTGTTTGAATGACTTTCACTACCAAACCATATGGCAATGTTCACGTCATAGTGAAAGTGTACCATTCTGATTGCATGTTTCTCCCAAAACTACCTATCTATCTAAGGGTTAGAATGAAACGACACGTATAACGACCACGACAGCTTTGTCAAAGGTAATTAGTCATGTCTCTCTCTCTCACACTCAGCCTTACATACTAACTGACTATTTTGTTGTTGTATTGCTCTTTTCCGTATTATTTATCATTTCGGGAGTAAACCTATCAAAATGCTTGTCTATTTTACGGATTCCAATGAAACCATTGTCATTATTATACTGTTTTTTTTCTGTAGGGAACTCACCGAAATAGAACAGAAGTTGAAATCGTTGAAATTCTGGAAGGGAAGCCAAGCCGCTGAGAAAATGGCAAGGAGGGAAATGCTCGCGAAGGAGAATAGATTGAAACGACTATTTGCTCACGCCTTGAAACTCTCCAACAAGAGACGTGACGAGGACGAGTTTGATGAAGAGGAAGAAGGCACATCTATTGAGGAAGCCCTTCCATTAGACTTGTATGGGGAGTACGGGGGCGAATTAGGCCCTGAGGATGATGATGATGACGACTACAGTGATGATGGCGATTATAACACGGGGAGTCACGGGTACTACGTGCCAGGAGCAAGTGATCCCATACCACCACCACCCACGCCCACAACGGTGAACAATGGAGACGACTCGTCGGCTCCGAATAATGGTACCACAACGGACGATGAACTTGCCAGAGGCACTACAGGCAGCAGTGGGATTTAGTTTAGTGGCTAATGAAAACTAAAAATATTATGAACATTATTTATAGAAGATAATCACGGGTTTTTAAGTGGTAGGGATAAAAATTATTTATTCCAAGCTTTCGAACATTTCAAGCTTTATTATGAACATTAGCTATATAGTCGAGATACGTATATGTACAGTGTACAATGATCACGTAAACTCTTATTTCAATGTTTTCCTCAAGATAATTAAAAATAAACTTTTATTTATGCTAACCAAACAAATCCTTGAAGTTCTAAAATTAGACAACACATTTAGAGTACACCCACACGTATTTATCATAATAAAGATAATCTCATTGAAGTTTATATTTAGCTTCTCATTATTTTCAGATTAAAAGATAATCAAAAGGAACAGATATTACAGAGTCTAATGGTATTGAATGGATACTTATGCTAAAAGAGTATTAAAAGTCGAATAAACATCAGAATTAAGTACTAAACTTTGCTTTGTTGTGTGTTCCTTTCCTTCTTTACTTAGAAAGTTTCATCTTCTGAAACAGAGAGATAAGTATGTAGCAAAATGTTATTTTAATTTTAATTATTTTGATCATTTAGTAAATAGCTTGAAAAGTTTGAGTATCGTATTATTTTTGCTTAAAGATTACTTTGTAAACAATCATTTTCAAAGAAAATTATTCTAATTTTATTCAGTTTTCAGAATATTATCCACTTAAAATTTTCTCATGGAGAAGTCATAAAGAAAATGGCTTTCACGCTAGAATACTTTTTTCTATTGTAATTTTCCAATTAAAAAATAATATGCACAATAGTTTTGCATTTTAATTGCAAAACTCAATTACTTACTCAATTGCTTGGTGCATTGTTGACATTTTTTGTAATTTTTAGGTAGAAGCACAACAGTTTGTTTGCATTTTTATTGTAACATGCATAATTTCACTTCAAAAGTTCGTTTAAAATCTAACAAACATTTTTATTTTCATAGCGCTTTCTTTTTTTATCAACTGACTGTTATACTACTGCTTAAAAAAATAATGTTCAACCAGTACAACTCCCCAGTGGACCCCACTCCACTTAATGAACTTTAAATTAAAACGGACTAACTGAACTCTTTGGCAAACATAAAACCAAAAGCCAAATATATAACGCGCATCATTTATGCATGTCGCATGTCCTTTTTGTTTAGTGTGTTTGGTTTCGTATACATACTTATGTATGTATTTTAATATATCCCCCACTTTATTTATTTTCAAAGGAAAATTTAAATAATTTTTTTTTACTCCTTTTGTCTACATAACTCCCACTCAGATGGGATATCAAAACTAAATGCGTCCTACCAAAAAATTCACGAAGTTAAAATTGTCCGCTTTTTCGCTGTGAAGCCAAAAGTTGCCAATAAAACCAACAAAAAAAAGCTAGTCAAACGACTATATTCACTGAGGAGACTCTGTTGCTATTTTCAGTGTTACACTCTCCAATTGTTTAGCAGAGCAATTAAAATACTACCAAACAACCAACTTTTCATATGAACATATTTTTGTTGCAAATGTTTACCCACTCACTCCACTCCTGCCCTGCCCTACCATCAAACTATATTTTTTGTAACAAAGAAACCCCAAAACCCATGTTAGTGGGTGGCAAGGCAAAAAGGGAAAACTGAGAGACAAACCAAAAAAGGCTTAATGATACGTAGAAAAGCAGATTTCCATTAAAAGAGCATTCTATTTTACTCCTTTCCCCGTTTTCTCTTGTTCTTGTTACCCGCAAAAGTATACAGTTGTTGTACAAAGTACAAGTACACTTATATTACTCCTTTTAAATGGAAAAGAGGAACTGGTCATAAATAACGATAAAATTCTTCAGAATGATGTAATAAGGAGCAATAAAAATCGTTCTAGTTAGTTACACACTTACACTCCACTCTCCCCAAGACTCTCAAGCAAACAACGCACATGGTTTTCCAAGTAAAAAAATTTATAGAGAGAAAGAAGCAAGTGGAAAAACTGCATTATTACATGGCATTTACAAGTTACATAACAAGAAAAACATTTTTTTATTTAACACACACATCGTGTGATCGTGGGAAAATAAATTGCAAGAAATTTACTATAAACCCTTATTTTTCAAAAATTCACTCAGAAAATTTGCTATTTATAGCACAACTGCAAAAAGTCATTTTTCAAAGCAACCATAACCTGCTTGGCTGCCAGGCCCGGTGACAATGACAATAAAGTCACGTTACTTAAGTACACAATGTAGTTTTTAATTACTGTCTCATTAATAAAATAATAGTAATGAGTTGACTATTATTTACCAAAAAAGACAATGGATGGGGGAAAGTGACCCAATTAAATAAAAAGTAGTTCATGTGAATGTGGGTAATGAACTATTATTATAAACCGAGCTGGTTAAGTATATAGTATTTTATGGCTTCTTAGAAAATTCCTTTGTCATCATTAAACTTGTTTTGCTGTATAATTTACTGCTTTTTTACTATTTAATGTGCAAGTGGAGAGGGATGTGTGTTTTACCGTTACTCTTACTGTTTGTGGTGGTGGAGGAGGTGTCCTCTGGAAGCAGATGGAAGAACAAGCTACTCCCTCCCGGATACGAGCTGGTAGATGGAGAGGCTATTGACGTTACCGACAAAGTGATCCAAGTGGCGGGGTCAACAGGATGTCAATACTTTGCATTTGATGATCCCAAGGGGTCTCCAATTTACTTAAGAGATGGCTATGAACAGGGATGGCATTTTATTGTCTTTGATGATCCGTATAATCAGGATCCTGGAGGTGGACACTTGATTGTTCTCCAGAGAATGACGGGGTTAAGTACGGATTCAAAGGGGCAAATTATTTATGAAGCTTTTCTGCTTTCTTTGGAGTAAGTGAAAGTTATAAAATAGTTAATCTTCTTAGTCCATGTTATAAATGCTCCAAAGTAAATTTAATATTTTTATTGATTACACAGAGATAGTGTAGGTGCCGATGTAGAACCTTATGACCCTCAGGAAACAGATTATTATAAAGACGAGGACGCAACTAATGCGAAGGAAGATGAGAAATATCTTGATGAATGATGAGTAACAATTAAACAAAATAGTATTCGATGATTTTTATTGATTAGTTTTTCATTTAATCTATTCATTGCAATTTGTTCGACCGGAAACTACACATCTAAGTAGATTTAGAATTTGTTCAAAAAGCAATGAATCAAATATCTGCATTAAATTAAAGCAGAATGAGTATAACATTATGATTAAAACTTTATGGGATTGATAACTTCTGAATTGGAATATATTTCGTTGTGAGAAATTTTTAAGAAATTGCTTTCATTAACAAACACTCAATTTCCTGAGAAAATGCGTGACCTTGACCTTTATAAGTATTCATTACTGTGTGTACAAAGTAATGCACCTGTTCCTATTCCTTTGTCTTCAGTGCACATTTTGCGTTGCGTTGCATTTCATACTACATGCATGTATGCCTTGCATGTTGCATGCATTGCCTACATACGTTGCGTTCAAGGCGGATAGATCCGTCAAAAGCTCATAATATTATTGTACGTCAGCTGTTGCGTGTCAACATTCAAGAGATTCAAGGAGAAATGAATTTAAAAAATTGTGACTCATCAGGAATGATGACGGTTTAAATTTGTGGTCTTTTTTAATGCAATTGTTTTTCCAGCAAATTTTTAATACTGTTTTATTTTGTGATGAACCACAAGAGTTAACAAGAGTTCAGTTGTTTTATGCTTGTGAACCAGTGCAAGTGCTAAGTCAGCATCCGGCTGCGGTAGCGGTCGGTTTTTCTTTTATATTTGGCAATGCCAAATACAGTGTCTGTTTCTGTTATGATGTCACTGATGCGAACTTTAATTAATTAGTGGTGCTAGTGCTTATTATGAAAAGAAGACGAGTTTTAAGATATTCTGTGAGATTTAATGAGTATCACTTTGAAAACAAGTCACAAGTGTTGAAAATATTAGTTTGAGTGACCGTGCGCTGGAGTTTTCGAAGGAGATGAAAATGAAGAGATTACATAAAATGTAAAAGTTATCTATTAATTTCTAGTTACATCACTGCCTATATCATCACTATTACCGTTAATTTTATTGGCAGTATTAAATGCTCACAAATTATATTACGTAAACGACGAGTGGTTATCTTTAAAAACGTGGTGAAATGCCTGCGTTAGTTGCTTTGGGTCGCCGTTGGCAAATAGCCACTGACGATTTTGTGTTCCCTGGCTTTATCGATGTACTAATCCGGGTTTCATGGTTAGTCGTCTTAAAATTTGTCTATGCTTCGTAAGAATTTGGGTATATTTCGATCGTTAATGAAAATTTTATTTTTATTTTGTTTTTCAGGGTGGTTGCCGGATGTATTATATTTTGGAAAGAAGATGTCAAGTTGAGCTGCGAAGGAGGCTCTCTCATCCGAATTTATTTGGTTGGAAATTTTATCGTTCTATTATTCATAATCCTTGCCAATATTGCCTTGGTCCAAAATAGTATGGTGGGTTCCATGATGGACACTGAAGCAAGAAAATTTGTTGTACCTTGCATTTACATTAGGTAAGCATAAAAGAGCATGCTAGCATGCACCTAAACAAACTTATCTAAACATATTTTTCCATCTTTTGTTCACAGAGTAATTCTTGTCATACCTGAAATTGTTTGGAACGCATTGGGAACTAATTGGGTGTACTCCAATAACATTATGTGTCAAGATGACGCTCCAGAGAGCATACTTCTAATTAAAAGTATGTTTTTATAGATAATGCATTTTCTTTCGAATTTTATGAAATCGTGTTATTGTAATTGATCTGATATTAAAATTCTTTTCAGTTCTCACAGCGTCCAGTTGGTTCTTAGTCTTCATAATGTTATGCGTGATGGCGGTGGCCTTTGATCCTTTGGGTGGAAAATCTCCTTCTTTTGATGAAATGGACTATGAACGTTTTGAACAAAGTGTCTTACACGGGAACAGTCATACCAAATTATGGGAGCGTCGCTGTAAAATTATCATGTGCTCTTGTATTGGAGTCGACGAAACTCATCGACGTGCATTTAGAGATATTGGGAAAATTATGGGATATCTCTTCGAAGAAGATTTGGTTCCCTCAGATCTTGCAGCCGGACTGATAGTGTTAAATCTAAAAAAGAATGCTGCACTTCAAATTCAAAATCGTGAGAATGTAGATATTGGTGAAGAAGGGGACAGTCCTGTGTGTGGGTTGCCTCCAAAAGCCAAAAACTTTTTGGAGGAGTCGAGCTACGAGTGCGATTCAGACAGATGGCATTCCCCGGCAATAGTGGCACATTTCATGACATATGCATTGGGGAGTTATGGCTGGCCTTGGTATGTTGTTGCACATCCAAGGTCAGGAGTTCTGAGACTTTGGAGGAATGTGCTGTGTTGTGGAGTTGGCGAGTAAGTTTCGTACATTTGTCGTTAGCAAAATTAATTTGCTAAAGAAATTATGTCCAACAAATGTAACTTAATTTTCAGAACGCACTCCAGTGAAATTCATGGAGACAACTGCTGCTTCTGCAATACCTCTGCCCTTAAACTGACTACTAGTGTAAAGGACGTGGATCTTTTGTATGCTTCTTTTGAAAATAATGTCTTTCAAACGCCTTTCTTCATCGGCTTGGATCACGACGAGCGATGCATTGTTGTAGCAATCAGGGGAACAATGTCCCTCAGGGATGCAATCACAGATTTAAGTGCAGAAGCTAAACCGTTAGATTACCCAGGAATTCCAGAAGGCTGCAAGGCTCATCATGGAATGCTTTTAGCGGCAAAGAATACCCTGGAAAAAATCAATCAGTTGGGTACCTTAAACAGGGCTGCTATTAACTATCCCAATTATACAGTTGTTATTACTGGACACTCTCTTGGTGGTAAGTTATTAGTTATTTGGTATTTGTACGTCACATTTAAATGTGATTGCATTTGCATTGCATTTGCGAATGCATTTGTTACCTGTGTTTTGACCTGCTGTTCAGTTTAAAACCAAAATTATTTTTATATAGCTGGAACGGCGACCCTGTTAAGTTTAATGCTCCGCTCTACATACCCAACTCTCAAGTGTTTTGCATATTCACCTCCAGGCTGTTTGGTTACCGAAGAAGCTGCTCTATTTTGTGAAAGTTTTGTAACGTCTGTGATAATTGGCGATGATATAGTGCCTAGACTCAGTGTGCCGTCCTTTGATCGATTTAAAAATGATTTAATTCGTGTTATCAAAGAATGCAAAGTACCAAAGGTAAATAATTCACACATATTTTTTTTGACGCACGTAGGAAACAGCACATTAAAGCAAAATATGTAATATTTCTTCCCTAGTATCGAATTCTTGTTGGAGGATGTTTGTATCTTATAATGGGAGGCGTTCCTAGTTTATCTTACCTGGAGGGAGGAGGGGATCAGGATGACGGAAGAGTTGGTGGAACTGACTCTACACCTTTACATGATTCAAGTCAAGAGCAGCCTAACTATCATACTTATGTGAGTTCAATGACCTTGTAAATTAATTACTTCTGTAAAATTTTGTCGCTGAAATGAGCGTATTCTTGTTAATTTAGGTATCGCTGGCTGAAGTGAGTCACCAAATGCAACGTGAGTCAGTTACCAGATGCCCAATGTATGTACCTGGAAAAATTATGCATGTTTCCGAAAGACCCATATTTCAGTCCAGGTTAGAAAAAGTATTCAAAATGAATTACGCTCTGTCACTCAAATAATAAACGGGGTTCACTTTATTAACATTTCACTAAGTTTGTTTTCACAATTTCATAATTATAATTTTTGAGTTTATTAATTTATGGAATGGTTTTTCTTTTTCTACCCGCTTTTTAGACCTGACTTGGTTGATGATGGACCACGCTATGAGTACAGATGGGCAACTAGGGAGGAATTCTCAGAAATAAAAGTCACTCCAAGAATGATGCATGATCATTACCCTGACAATGTTTTGGAAGCTTTAAATGATATTTCTTCTGCAAACAATAGGGCAACCTTTTATTCTGTCATTTAGTATCATTTAAATGGTGTGTATACTATGGTAAATTGACTGCGACGTAGTTTAATGCATTTGTATTCTTTCCATACCTTTTAAGTTTCCGAACATGGCAGTTAGTCACATTGTTCGTTTTTTTATTTATAGTTTAGTAAAGTTTCGTAGAGAATTGAGTAGTGAAACTATGAAATAAACGGGTAATTTTCTCACGTTCAAATAATTGCTCTATAAAATATTCTGCATAATATCCAACCCTCAACAATGCAATCACGCGATTTTTTTACTAAATTACATCACAAAATACATGTGGTATTAACTATTATTTTACAAAGGTATGTTTGGATGTTTTATTGTTGTATGTTTAGATTAATCTATGTATTTATTCGCTGAGAATATAAATACAAAGTGATTTAGAACTTTGTTTAGGAAA
>JAQFZH010005646.1:0-10298 GCA_034695485.1 Entomobrya nivalis
GCCAATTCGAACCATCATAATACCAACATGAGGAAAGACGCGATAGTTGGCTTGCAGGAAATCGCATCTTCCAAATCGTCAGCAATCATTCGACATTTGGACAGAATTTTGGTAAAAATTGCGGCATTAACAATGGACCTAGAGAGTGCGATACGCAAGGAAAACCTCAAACTGTCTGGAATGGTTTTATCGATGGTACAGTTTGATGATTAATGATTTATCATAGTAATTTCCCTATTTATAAAATGGAAGTACGGCTAAAGTAAGTGAGAATCGAGTAACTGGAAGCATTCTTTCTTTTGTCAGATTACAGAAGTCCAATTAAGGCCATTTTGGAGCATGGTGATTGCCCATTTAAAATGTACAATGACACATCTTAATTTGGCTGTACGATGCAATGTTCTCCCATTCATTGAGCTTTTGGTCGACCATCATCCACGTCTAGTTTATGAGTCAAACTTGGTACTTCTTCCTGGTCTGCTGGGACTGATATCAACAAGTTCAAAGGATGCACAAAAACAAAAGAGCGTGACGAAGTTGAAGACCGGAATAACTGGAAAACATGATGACGTTACAGTTAGGCTTAAAGTTTTAAGATTAGTTAGCAAATGTTTGAATTTGTCGTACAGTGTAAATCAAAGCAAGGTCAAGGCTAACAACACCGTACGCACACTACTGAAACCTACGGAATACTTGGCGCCCAGATACCCTTTTGGATACTGTTCCGGTCAAAGTGAAGAAGAACATGACACCAATAACTTTTCATCAGATTCTTTTGCTGACCGATTTTTTTCAACGATAACGTCAGATGCGTTCACATCTTCATTCAGTTCTGAACCGAACAAGAAGGACACTGTTTGGCAAGACTTTGTAAATGCATGTTTGCCCGTATTGGTGGAAACTTGGGTCGAAGTGGGGCCGTCAGTGGCAAATGAAGATCAAGCTTCATTTAATTCCGGAAGGAAGAACATGAATCAAACTTCCCTTATGCAAATAGGTATGTTGGAAAAGCAAAAACATTGAGATATTCCTCCTTGGACTGTTTGTTTATGAATTTTTACATATTGCGCAATGCGATGACGTATTTTGAAGCACAGTGATTTTTTATGTTCTGTCTTTCGTTTTCAATGATTTTTTTTGATTGACAGGAAACGACATGAACAGAGGCACAAACATTGGCAGGAGAAACGGTCTTCATGTTTTGAACGACGCAAATATTGAAACCTTGAGTACTGTAACCACTTTATTTCAACAGTTACTACAAAGCGATGGGATGTGTTTAAATTCTAATGGTGGCGACAGAGACTTGGAAGAGGACATTAAATTGGTAAATCCGAATTTGAAGTTAATATAATCGTTCGGTTAAAGGGAGGTCGAGGTGTGGCTGGCTTTTTCTTCAATTGTCGATAATATCGAGTTCACCCAATTTACATTCAAATTATTTCATCTCTCTCCCAAGGGCATATGATGTAGATCACAATTTGCGATCAAGATATTTAATTAAGATATGCAGTAATACATTATACTTTTAAAAATAGAAAGTAAAGGATTTTTAGTGCGTAATTGAAAGAAGAAATACGTATGTTATCATTGTTAATATTCAAGAAATTTAACCATGAACGTGTTTTATTTTTGTTTGTAGGCCAAGGCCATTAAAAAAGTCCATGGGCTTAATCTAACGAAATATTACTTCACATTATTGCCTTATGAGCCTCAGAAGGAATCCAAGCGGAAAGATGTGATAGTAGTTAATCTGAAATTATTTTTAATTGCTGGAAAGTTAAAAATGTTCGAGAACAGCATGAAGAAAAAACTTCAAATTTTTATTGAAGGTGAACCCATAAAAATATAAATAGAAAATCCATCAAAATATTCTAAATGTATGCTAAGTTATAACGCATGTCATGTCTGTCAGTAATATTTTGTATTTGTTTATTTATTATTATTTTTAACGAATTTAATTTGTTACAGGCATACTAGAATCTTATGCTTTGGAGGAACAACATTGCAAATTAATTCTGGATGTCATCAAATTTATTGATGTGCAGAAAGTACGAAATTTGCCAACCAAATTCTTAGTATCAGTATCGAAACTGGGTTATCATAAACTCATTACGGATTTTTTAAAGCAAAAAATTCACCCTGCAAGCTACGAGCTACAAAGGGACAGAACTGTACAAGATCTACTGTCAACTTTTCAGTGGGATGAAATCATCTATGAGCTTGTAAATAGTTGGCCAATTAATAGCAAGAACGACGCCCACTACCTGTTTGACCTTTTAACTTATATCGCGTTACGTAAAATGACTGATATTAATTCCATTTTACCATCTTGCATTCCTAAACTGAAAGGTAGGAACTTGACATCAGTATTCCACCTTGTTCAATTGCACTTTAAGACGTAAAGCATTTTTTTTTGTTTCTTGAATGACTTATGAATGTCAATATATTTTTTGTTGAATAGAGTTGGTGTCAAAGTCGGAGCAAGACGAAATATGGGATTCAGCTCATCGTACTTTTGTTTACGCCGAGGCTGATGATCTTTTCGAGGCCGAGTTTGCAAATATTCGCAAATCTTGAAGAGTGACATTATATTATTATATTTTATACTTTATAATATTTTTTTCTTTGTATTTTAAATGAGAGGGAAATAAACATGAGTAATCGGAAGACCATAAATATTCAGATTTTTGATGTTTTTGATTGTTAAAGATTTCCACCTATTCATTGCTTCATGAACTTCATGTGAACCATTCAAAAGTGAGAGGCATACTTCCTTCGAAATTCACAGATAGAAGTAGAATGGAAGAATATAAATAAAAAAACGTTTTTCATCAAATCATTACTAACAGTACTATTAATTCACTTCACATTAATCATGCTAATAATGTTAATAGAGTAGAGCACTGCTCCCAATAATACCCCGACGAGTATGTAGAAATGCCGGCAAACTTTTGTTTTCACTGTGAAAGTCTGCAGAAGATGTAGATGTACATGTACAGAAATCAGCAGACCGAGCGAGCAGACAACAACATAGAATGCAGGCGAATTGAAATTGAACATAAAATTGCAAAGCATGTGTTTGTTTGTTTGGTAGTCCTAGTCAATTGGAAAAGGAAAATACACTTTTTCTAGTTGAATAGTTAATTGAGGTTATAATTTTTATCAATTTCGTAGTTTTTACCTTGCGAATTAAGTATTTGAATAGGAACAGCCATTTCAAAGTTGACTACCATTCAGGCAAACGGGCAGTCGTCGTCACCACGTGTGTAGTTGAGTTTAATAAGAACATTGAATAGTTTTCACGTGTGACTCCAAACCAACCGTTGATCAATTTTTATAAGAAAATGTTTAATTCACAAAGAATTATCAGAAGAATCAGTCCACTCTTAATCAAACAATGTGAAAATTATGGCAATAACACTTTGGCCACGTCGTTAGGAAAATTTCCGGCGAGCAACCGATTTATTTACACTTTGACAGTTAATGGTTCTGGAAGTGCTGTTAAAGCAAGCACACATTTGCAAACTACATTGTACTTTCAACCTTCCAGAGAATATGCTGCCAGAAAAGGGACAAGAGCGCGTAAAGCGGCGAAGAAAGTTAAAAAGATCGAAATTAAGCAGCCGTTTATGTTCAAACAACTAAAGAAACTTGCGGAGTAAGCTAAAATATTATTTGAATTGAGTTACCGTAAATGTTATTTATCTGAACTATTACCTGGTTGATAAATGACTTATTGAATGATCTTAAGATGACTAAAAATATGCGACTATAGCTTTGACCAAAGTATTTTTTTGTTTTAAAGTTTGCCATATAAAACTTTGAGACCTGTGGATGACTCCCACTTACCGCTTCCAATCGATGACGTTTATTTCATCAGGAAGTTCAGAACAAAATGCCACGACTTTGAGGAGGCCGTACAGAATTTACGTGAAACTCATCATCCAACTGTATACAACGTTCCCAATGCTCCTCTATATTTAAGAGTCAATTTGGATATGAAGTATCCAAACCGAGCTACAAAGTAATTCATTAGTTGAATAAAAAATGTATGTCTTGGACGGACGAATATGTTTGGAAACTAATTTTCCCTTTGTAATTGTCATTTGTCATAGGTGTATGGACGGATGGAGGAGCGTTGTTGAAATGAAACAACCATTTCTTCTAGATGGAATGTCTCAGCCTTCTGTTTTAGCTTTTTGCATCGAGGACATGGACTTTATTGACACTGTTACGAAAGAAGGTGGTGCTGATCTCGCCGGTGGTAAAGAAATCATAAAAGCTATTCAGGTTGGTAAATCATCATTTATGCTATATTTGCATCGCAATCGCTAAATCGCATATTTTATTTTTATTATAGGCCGGAGAGGTGAATCCTGAAGACTATGAATATTTGGTGGCTCACCCAACTGTGGTGCCGGAACTCACCGTGATTCGGGGGTTAATCAAGAAAAAGTTTCCAAATGTGAAAAGTCGGACCATAAGTACTGATCTTGTTACCGAGGTCAGAAGACTGAAAGCAGGAATAAAAATTAATGTAGTTACGAATGATCGTGAACCAGATTTTGCCTACATTGAGACCCCTATTGGAACGGTGAGCGTAAATCAAGCATGCAAAATTTAGTAGAAATGGATAAAAGATTAGTCAGTATTAAAATATTACATTTGACTTTTGTTTCTTATTTAGCTGAACATGGATAATCTTTTTGAGAATTTCAAATCCGTCGTAAAAGACACAGTGCCGAGAAGGGTTTCTGGAAAAACGCCTCAAGATTTCGTGATTAGTTGTGTTTTGAAAACTCCAGGAAATGGATTTGAAGAGTTTAAAGTAGATGTATCTAGTATATTCGAAGAAATTGAATCGGAACGACAGAAAAAAGTTATTCCTAAAGATTCTTAATCTAACATGGTGTAAAAATTAATTGCAGTGTATTGACGTATATTATTTGTTATTTGTATTCCTGTCATCATCATGTTATTCAGATGTATTAGTAAACCAATAAACAATAGCATTTGACTTTTTTACGACACATACCTCGTGCTCCTTGGAATCATATTTTTTACATGTTTGTATATATTAAATTCACTTTTACCAGAACTTTTCAATCGTCATCATCGGCAAGGCCAGTTTGCTTCAGGTCATACGAAATTACTGCAATTTTAAATTTAAACAGCATCAGCTTTGAAATTTAAATATTGCAAATAATGGTTGGAGTGTTGAGTATTTATAATATATGTGATTTGGTCTGAGCTGCAAGCTGCAACTTTAAGTACGGACTTGGCATTATGTCATCATTAAACTTGTCCTAAATAAGATAGTAAAATTGTCATGGACACCATTTATTGTTCAGCTTTCAATGAACTGTTACTACCACGACTGTCCCAATTTCTTTTACTTTGCACCGCTCGTTCATCTCAGACATCATCCTTCAGAGACCCATTTTTTTCCTTTAAAACGTATCTGTTTTAATACGTATATTTGATAATAGCTGTGTTAAATGGCTTGTTGTATGGTGTATTATGCACTTGCAATTCTTATGTTACAGGTGCTCGTTTCATTAGCCAGCCACAGATTACTCATATACTCATCATCGCATCATACCTGGGTTTATAGGAAGTAATTTGCATAGACAAAAAAGGACAAAAAAGCTCTTATCATTAGCTGGACACAAACAAAGGCATGCATGCATATGCAAGAGTATTTATGATTTATTCCGTAGATGGTAGAGATGACCAACCACAACCACCTTGCTTGATTCATCATTATGCACGCGATATTAATATGGGATGATGATGATACCCCAATATATTGCTTTTCACTTTCTGTACCTGTACACAAGGTGCATCTCTCTTTGCCACCATCATGATCATCATCATATCATCACATTAAAATTACATCCCCAATACATTTGCATGGACGGATCCATGCTTATTTAGTAAAACTGAACCTGTTCTCTTTTTTGCTTGTCTTTTCGTCCTTCTTATGTTGTTCAAACATGAAAATTACGCTTATATGCTACGTAATGTGGCAAAGAACATAAAATGGATGGATAATATAAAGGGTTGAGCAGCTGAAGGATATATTTTTTTACAGTCTAGTTCATACACATGTATTTGTGTCGTCGTAAAAAAAAAGTCTTAAACTGCCACACAGCAACGTAGTCAGACTAGTTTTGTGGAGATAAAATACACTTCTGAGAGCTTATGTGGCACCAGTTTGCCTCCACACTAAAGTTACAGTTTAGAGAGATCTACAAGAAGATATCTTGCCTACAGAAAAAAAGAAGAAGATGCAAACCTGCAAATAGTGATTTCCCGAAATCCCGAATGTTGGAAAAACCAGAACTGCGTACTACACCACCACACACAGCCAAAGGAAAACTATAGAATTGTAGCAGAGGTGCTGTGTGTGTATGTAGTAAGTTAAGTAGAGAGAGAGAGAAGCAAAGCCAAGATATTCCTCCGTATCCGTGTACATTTTTTCCTTTTAGCAGAGTACTAGACCGAGAAATTCTCTTCTGTGTTCCTAACAAAATAAGTATGACGGTATGAAGGAAGTAAAAGAGTGATGGTGTATGGAGTTGAATACATCGTTCAAAAGGTGTTTTTCTCGTGACAGAATACTGGAGTTCATAGTTTCACTCTGGTTCTCATTCTAATAGCAAGTCCGCTGTGGTAGTAGTGGGATTTTTGTTCGTAGCTAAAAGTAAAAGGGCAACCCTTACAAAAACTCTCTGATACTTTATGTGTGGGTTCCTCTCACAGCATAATTCAGATTTAAGGACATTACAAAAAAATACCTTTATTTACACTAATCCCTTATTGCATTGCAACCTCTCTTTCTTGCATTCAAACAGGGAGAAATATACACAAATCCAAAGACACTACACTTGTTTGTAGTTCCACATTTCAAAAAACTCATTCATATCATAAATGATTTACAAGTTTGAGAGTTCCATACAAATTATGAAGAGGTGAGGAGGACGGAACTCGTACTTTTGGATTGCTGGAAATCGACAAGCTACATGAAAAACAAAATATTTCCTTTAAATATGTAACGGGTTATTTGCATGTGTGTAGAGATCATTTTCTGCGGCTATATTGGATGAAGATAAAATAAGCACGTGTGATTATCTATTTCTGTTTAGCATCAACTGGAAAAGGTCTTTTGCATCAAAATATATATCTATAATTGCTTGGTTGAATTTTTTGCAGGAAGTGCGATATATATGTGTATATACATATATTTAAATTGACAAGCAGTGTTTGCTTTAAATGTAGATTGATGTGAGTAGTTTTTACATTTCCAAAAGAGGGTTTTCCAACAATTAAGAAAATTTGATGGGATCCTGAAAAGGTTTTCAAGTCTTGTCAAATATAAATGCTAAGTTGATATAGTGTATTTTAGTGCAAAGTGATTTGTTACAGAAGTTCAGCATTGTAAAAATTTCAAAATATAATAGCCACTCTGTTGTAGTGTGGCTTAAATATTTTTGTGGTGGTGCAAAGGTGTATAGTGTCCAAAATGTACAAATACGTATTTTTGGTATGCCTCATTGTTGAGGCTTGGAGCTCTGTACAAGAAGGCCGTAAGTTTTCATTAATTAAAAATCTAAGTTGTTGTTGATGAATGTTTTAGATTAAATTATTGTTTTCTACCTTCGCTTTCTACATGAGAAAGTTAAAATAAAACTATGATCAAGATGTTACTCTCATCCATCATCATCCAAATCCAAACTACGAAATTCATTCATTTGTTTTCATAAACGAGTCATTCATATCCAATAAATTTATATGAATGGATGCATTGTGTAGTTTATATGCTAATTCAACGAATGAATGAAACACTACACTAAAATACATTTGTTGTGGTCACATTAACTATGGAAAGCTTCCGAAAGCCAGCAATCCAAACTCAGAAAAGCATTTCAAATATCAATTTGGAAAGGTTTCAATATTCCCCGTCACGTTACTGAGCGGAAACAGCGTTACCATTTTTAGTAAATGAATATGTATGAGCAATCGATCTTTTTGGTCAATAGTCTGGAATCGGTTTTTTGTGCTTATTTCTTTAGACTTTAGACGCATTGTATAAAGGTTTCTTCGTGGAGTTTGGCGAATTAAAAATTCAAAACTTACAGTTTGCGAGTTGATGTGCGAGTTGTTGTTGATTCCTAAAAGAAATAGCAATCAGCATTTAAATTGAATTTAGTCTTTATTTCTGTCTACTGTTTCATAGATATGTTCTCAGTCTTACCGCTTTTGTCAATATACGTTTGAGAAATTTTCCAGAATTGATTTTCTTTTCCATGTGCTAATAAACACGCTATTAGTAAAAATGCAAAATTGTAGTAAAACAGGGCATTAGTTTGTAGTTTATGTCATTAAACCTGAAAATATTATGATATCATCATTTCTATGCTAAAGGATTTTCAGCTAAAAACTTGTACCAGTTACTTAATTATTGTAATGTATTATTGTATTACAAAAAGCAGGCATACAACAATCATTGCTAAGAAAGTTGGAGATTTCTGAAATTAGTACATGTAGTCATTTTCCAGTTACTTTTTCTAACTTTTTACCTACTCTTTTGTTTGAATACAAGTTGCCTCCAAAGAACTAAGTAATATTTCTCATTAGGTCACCTCATACATATCTGTAATAAATAATATTCTAAGTAATCACTTTAGCAGCGTCGCTTTCCATGAATGCCATACTGAACTTATCTGTATTTTGGTTTGTTTTGTTGCGTATCAGTTATCAGTTATTTTGTCGGCCTGCGATTTTTACTGACTCACCTTTAAAGAATGTACGTGACTAGAAAATGAGCGCTTATACAACTTCGCGGAAATATTAACAAATGGAGAAGAATGTAAAAATTACTTAATGTTTAAAAAAGTCAGGTAGAAATGTCATTTTTTGACAGAGAGCTCATCATTGCCCTAAATATTTGATGATGATGAAATGAACATAAAAAATTTCCTGTCAACACGAATTATATAAATCACATAATATGTAAGCGTACATATATCATGGGGATTTCCCTTTTACTAGCCCGGAGCCACGCGAGCTTGTCAAAAGTTATTAGTGATTAAATCACTGTCGTTAGCAAACTCTGCATAAATGTTAATGAGCCATGACGCTACATCATCGATATACCAATTGATAGGCAAATTTCAGGGATTCAACACATTCCATAGAATAACAAACAAACAAACAAGATTTTAAATACTTAAGTAATCTTAATTTTTTTAACCAAAAATTAACAAGTTAAATTTCCCTCTTATTATTAAAATCTACATGTTAGAATCAAGGTTCAATTTAGCTGTCTCATGCATAAAAGCATCAAGCATGAACTTTTAAAAAACATCGTATTTGCAGTTTGCAAAAGTGCAACCTTGAATATAAATGCAATAAATAAAAGATTATGGGAACAATTTATGTGCATATTCGTGTTTATGGACAAATTTCTGGTTTTTAATACGGAGCAATACCACGCACCGCACATTGAAGGGAAAAATGTTAAACTGCAAATTTTATATTTTTTGTTGAAAAGTTATAAGATGATGATGAGTGATATGTAACAATCTTCCATATATATTTGCTTTAAAACGATAATACTTGATTTTTACAGTGCCAAGATTGGAACTTTCGGATCCTGAAGTCGGCTATCATGGTCTGATACGAGAAAATGAGCTTGTTGTTGAGGTGAAACCAAAAATCAGGGCTGTAGGTGCAGAAATTTGTGGTTTTCGTATTCTTAACCGACATCATGGGGAATCTCCATTCGAGGTAAGAAATGGCGTCACAAACAAACTTAACTACTTTAGCCATCGTCATTATCCATTTACCAAGCATATTTTTCTTCAGACGATTCGTTCATTTTTTTGTGCGTCAATCTTTAGTACGTGATTTCGTCGATTCACACAAATCATGTTTGCTTGATGAACCGTGTTTTATGTATGTTTAGTTTCATTTTGACTCACAACTTTTGCAACAGCAAGTTTCATTCTTAATTATACACACTCTTTCTCGCCAAACTTTGCTGGCAAGACAAATAGTTTTAATTTCAGGACACAGTGTATAATTATCATGGGGTATATTGATTAAATGGATGTTTACTAGTTTTTGACAATGTCTACCGATTTGGTCGCAATCAATCTGATTTGTATTTGTAACGAGTATTTTGCTTGACTAATATGATCATGATTTCTGATCACGTCCATGGAAAGTTTGATCTTGTATGGATTAATATGGATGAAGGATGAAGTCACAGCTTGCACAGGTGGTTGTAA
>JAQFZH010005647.1:0-10298 GCA_034695485.1 Entomobrya nivalis
TATACCATTGATGTGTCTTCTACCATATTAATGGTTATTACCAATTAAGTCAATACTGTATAACATATTGTATATTAAAAGCATAAAATATTTGTTTTCGTACTGAAAGTAAATATATTTTTGAAAGCAGACTGCTTGTCGCGAAAAATGTAATATTCATACTAGCGAAGCAAATCATATCATATCTTCGCTTCGTATTCTTGCAAAAAACCAAAGCAAAGAGTCATAGTCATAACCACAGATATATGCACATACACTTAAATCAAATCGGTCAATGCCTGGACATTTTTAGATATTTTACTGCAAAAACTGCAATTGCTACACCGCACAATGCACATAATATACATGTGTATGAATGATGAGGCAAATTGTTTGGGGTACATCCGGTATTTTCTAGTTCCGCTTCCTTTTCTGACGTTTAGTAGGCAGAGTAGCAGACAGAAAATTTCTTACAAAACAAATTTATTGTACAGTTATTATTGTGTACTTACTTGGGTACGGTAATAGTGCAGAATAAATACATATGTATGTATAGCATATATAACAATGTTATTGTGCTTAATGCATGATCAAAAAAGTTGCATTGCATTCATAACAATGAAGTGTTGTACTTACATTTGCTGAGTATGGTTTGCATTTGAACATACGGAGTACTTCGCAAACCGTCCACAGCCCTGATAAGCATTCGGTACCTTTATTTTAATGATGATGAGTATAGTTACCATATCGCATTATCACAAAATTGAGCTGTATTGTTTGCTGACCGCCACATCACATTGACCACTGCCATTTTTGACACATATAATATCACTATGCTAGCATCAGAGACATTTCCGGTTATATCCAGCTACATAACACAATAAAAAAACTGGTTATTTCCAGTTTGAATGGCTTTCCACGAGGCGAGGCGTATGGGTATAATAAGTTTGAGTTGAGTGCAATACGATGATAGACTACACAGCACTCATGGACATAAAGCTATTAAATATGCACGTGTCTTCACTCTTCATTTGGGAACGTAGATATGTATTGTTCCTTCACAAATTTACGAAAAGTATGTACCACTGTTCCACTCTATATTAAGTAAGTATGCTCGTTGCTCCGATGACGTAAATCTCAAGATCAAGTATTTAGTTCATCGCTCGGGCTGAAATTCCTGTTGAGATTTTGAGATTATGTGTTATGAGATAGATTAAGAAACTACTTTTGCATGGCCCAAACACAAATTGTTGTTATGGATCAGCTTAGTTTGCGTCATCAATCGAATCACAATTGCACACGTTTTTATAAGTCCTTTAATATGTCGAACTTAAAATATTTATTTGCGAAGAACACAAACTCAAATATAAGTTTGATTTTTATTAAAAACTCAAAAACTGTCATAAACCTATTTTTGTTTACTTATAATGTACAAGGTTATTTATTCATAATAGATTAATGCAAGGTCTATTCTCAAATAAAAAACATATTTAACCAAAACAATTTTTTAATGAAAAGAGAAAAATTATGCAAAATTTTGTCACTTAATTATGGATCAATGCTTATTGTGGTGTTCATTTTTCATGTGTGCGCAACCTAAGTGACAATTTGTCAAGCTAATCGTATGATTAAATTCTGCATTATAATTAACGAACAAATAACGGAGTCGTGCAAGTTCGTTACATTTTCTTTCAAAATGCATGCATAACCTATAAATATGGAACCGATTGTATCAAGTTTTCAAACGTATCAAACTAATAATTTGTATTGGCAATTTTTTTATTTCAGATTAAAGAGCAAAATTCTTCATTCATTTTTCCCCCTTAAATATCGTAATCAATCAAAAGATACATTATTTTCTCTTGCATCATAAAGCGCCTGTAGAAGTTCCTTCACTTTCGGATGAGCATTCACAAATTTCTCTTGCGTGGAATCAAAGAATTCTTGGAGAAAGCGAGGCTTATTTTCACTTCGTTCATATTCATACGCTTGAAGTACCATGTCGAATCTATCCAGATCTTTTACAAGCATTGCTTCTTTCGTTGTACACGCTTCATACTCCTGCAATTTGAAAACACAATGTCTATTACATAAACTTATTATTTACCCAATCAATTTTTTTAAAACCATAAATGTTTTTGTAATTTATGAAGACCTGAAACAATTGTCGAATCTCGTCCGAGCTTTTATTTGGAATCAAAGATGCCAATTTTTCGATAGCGGCAGTCTCTAGTTTATGCTTCTCATCCTCTGTAATTGTGTCTTGAGGGGTAAAATCCCCAATTATTGATTCCCCAAGATCATGCACCAACGACATTTTGATGCACTTATTCATGTCCAATGATGGGTCATCCACTAAAAATCCGCACATAATTGCCATCCTGTACATGTGACCAGATACAGTTTCAGGTTTTGAAACATTTTTACGCACCCATCCCGTCCGTTCAAGATGCTGAAGAAAAAAGGTATAACATTAAAATAGTTACTCCAATACTGTACGGTTGTTTGTCCTGTCATTGGGAGAGAAAGCATTCCCTTTCCTCGTTCCCTTTTCCCACATTAAATAGTATGTATATAGAACAGAAGATAGAATTAAATGAATAAGTTTAGAAACTGAATATTTAAATCCCCCTAAACTCAACATACCTGCAGATGCTAACTAGTTACACGTTAAATTATGCTTGAGTTTTAATTTTGTTAGTTATCATATCAAACAAGCACACGCATGTGAATATTGTGAATGCCAAAAAATGAAAACAACACAATCTCAGGTTTCGCACTACCCCAAGCATGAAAAAAGTTTGGCGCGAATGCGTCGCCTGTATTTTCTGATAATAGAAGATTGCAAGCAAAGGAGTTTTGGTATAACAGTTTTGCACAATTGATTACCTTCAGTTTGGAAACATAATTAAGAAACTGCAAACTTGGAGCAATCTTCTTTGAGTTACTTTCTGTCGAGGGTTCCGCCATTGTCAGGCAAATCTGTAGAATAATCGGTAAGCAACAAAATACAATTAAATCACCGAATTTCCCCAGTTGTGTATCACTCACTTCACCGTGTAAACTCAAAAGTTAGAACACTTTTTTTTGCATTGAATCGCACTGTTCATGTTTTGTTCAGCTGGGAAGCCCGAGAACTAAAGCACATGGCTATTGTATTGTATTTGCGATTGGGCCTCTGGACCTGATTGAGTCAGGTGTAAGGTAACATGGCATGTGTTTACAAACAATGATGAAATGGGATTGACAACTAAACTGACATAATGTTGATAAAAATTGAACTTTACATTTCCGCAAGTCAAATCCCATTTAAGAATTTAATTATTTGGACATTCTTATATTGTGGCACGGGTGACGGTGGAACTTTACCCGTGGAAGTTACTGATTGTATCAGAAATCCAACTTATGAAAGATTGAATTACGATGAACTTCATGAATGAATTATATTAGCATATATTTTGAAATCTAATTATAATTGTATTATGCAGGAATCAAATATGTTGGCCAGGTCAGTGACTAGCATGGCAGGATTAAGGAAATGCACATCATCATGGTGTGCTCGAAAATTTTCCAGGACAGCCTTTCTGAACAATGTCGACAAAGGTTCGTCTGCTGAAAACTCGGAAAATGCTCCAAATATTGAAACTACTTCTGTTTCAAGCAAAGGAGGCTTCGCAAAAGCCATTGCTAAAATGGAAGGCCACGAAAGTTTTCCGAAAATGATTAAGTTTTCACCCCTCATTCAGGTAATCACAATTTTGATGGGTATGGTGATACTAAATACACAAGTAGCATGATGAATTACAGGTATATTTCATTTTATGTAATGTAGATGGGTGACCCTCAAGGAAAAATTGTGGAAGGAACCATAGTCCACGTGGTCGACGAAGATTTGTACATAGATTTTGGGGCTAAGTTTAATTGTGTGTGTCCGCGCCCTCAGAAAAACGGAGGGTACGTGAGAAGTTGTAAAAATTAAATGCCAATCCCAGCGACAAATAATTATTTCGTATAAGTATGCAATATTCAATGCTAAAATATAAAAAACGTTTAATAATAGGAAATAAATTTATTTGTAGATCGTACACACTGGGAAAGAAAGTGCGACTTATGGTACATGACTTGGAATTGTCTACGAGGTTTCTGGGAGCTAAAACTGATCTGACAATATTAGAGGCCGATTGTTCCTTGCTTGGACTTGCCAGATTAGAAAAACAAACTATGTAATTAAGTGATTGGGAAATAAAAAGTAGTAATTTATTTAAAAAGTAAAATAAAAACATCCAAGTAAGATTTTTAATTCCAATTCAATCATGAGTTTTTATTATAAAAGCATTCGATTTCATAGCTACTTCTATCTTTGTTTGCATTGCGCATTGCACTGTCTACCAAAGTTAACGCTTGTTGTTGCGCTTGGCAAAGCGTTTTCACTCTGTCGCGTGTGTGCGTAGTGTAGTGTATGTTTGTGTTGACTCCACACTGTGGAGTAGATGTGGGTGCGGAATGCGGAATGCGGTGACATTGGCGAGAGTGTGTTAGTAGACTGGTAGACTAATTGTTCTTTGTATATTTCCCCCCTGTTTTCAGTGCTTTGTTTGGCCAGTAACGACTTTAAGATGTCGGGCTTCGTGCAGCAATATTGTTTAAAATGGAACAACCATCCTTCCAAACTGATTCTCGAGTTTAAACACTTTTTCCAGACTGAATCTTTTACTGATGTGACATTAACTTGTGAGGGGGCATTCATCAAATGTCATAAAGTGATCCTTGCAGCTTGCTCCTCCTACTTCCACAAACTTTTCATTGAAAACGAGTGTCAGCATCCTATTGTTATCTTGAAAGATATAAAATTTTCCGAGATTAACGCCATCTTGAAGTATATGTACAGGGGAGAAGTGAACGTTGCGCAGGATGAGCTAGCTGGGATGCTGAAAGCTGCGGAATTCCTTCGCGTCAAAGGTCTTGTGGAGGACAACCATCACTTGTCACCCAGGTCTCCTCGCCATTCACCCAATCTAATTCCTTCCATTCCGTCAGTTTCTGAACGTTTCCGTGAAAGTTTCCATTCACATCCGGGTAGTAAGTTTTCCTTGGCTTATAGTGAGCCCATTTATGAAACCAATTGTAACAGCGCAACCGCTGTAGCTGCTAGAGAAAGAGCGAATTATATGGAACCGCCTATTTGGCCAACACACAAGGTCGCCTCTCGCTCACCAAAGCGTAATGTCAGCTATGAAAATACGCAAAACGAGCATGTTCCTCTGAAAAAGATACTCGGACCAAATAAGGATACGTCTATTCTCAGAACGGATTTGGGACACTCATCAATTCAACACAATGCAGCAGAGCGTTCATCACAAACTCCACCGCAGACGACACCTCTTCATAAAAAATCATTGAACTATGCCCTCATCAGCAATAACTCAAATGGACCAATCGCTGATGGAAAACCCGCGGCAACTTGGCAGCGTAGTTACCGGGAAGCTCTGCGACCAATTGATCATACCGAAAAGATGTATGGAGAGCCACCAGAACCGGTCATGGACGACTCGATTAGCAATGTGGAAAGTGATAGAGGCCATAATACTGAGGATACGCATGGAAATGTCCATAGATCTGAATTGAAACGATACAAGCAGTACACCCGGAACGACATCATGTCTGCGATTGAAGCCGTGAGGAGGGAGGGAATAAGTGCCCTTCAAGCTGCCCGCAAGTTCGGTGTTCCTTCACGTACCCTCTACGACAAAGTGAAGAAACTTGGCATCACAACATTCCCAACAACTAACCATCCCTACAGAGAAGGGAACTTTCCCATGTCACCTTCTTACCAACTCAACATTAACACAGAGAGTGAGAGTGCTGGCCACAGTCCCGAGGAACAATCATCTGATCTCCATGGCAACGGCAATGGAAATGGCTCATTCAGCGTTAATGGCAGTGCAACAGACTGTGAGAAACTGGCGTCTGAATCGGGTTTGGACACTGTGGAGACTGAACACTCCACCAGTAGTCATTTGCCATGAAGACTCAAATGAGTTATAAAATACCAAGATTTAAAATATTAACTTGATCTTCTATTACCCCTCTCTTGTTTATGTCAAATCCCGAAACAAATATGTACAGATATAAACGCTTTTCTTCATATTTTATAATCATTCTTCTTCAAAGAAAATTCTTGTCTTTATAATTGAATGTGCATGGGAAACGTATTGGCTGACGAAGTAACGCAGGCTATACAAATTAATAAAATTTCCTCACAAAAATAGTAGAGTTTACTCAAAAAAACGTATATATAAACGTAATGTTTAAATATAAAAACTCGACAAATGTGTGAGGAAAAACTAATTTTTGTAAGACTCGTCTACTGTCACTATATGCCCTAAAGAAAAAAAGTTAGAACAAGATATCGACGCTGTATGCACCAAAATGCTTTGTATTTTTTAAACGTAAAGTAACTTACTGTTTGGGGGACTAATTTTTTGAATTGCACAAATTATCTAACAGATTCAAAATCACAAATTAAATTGTATTGTTTAATAAATTAATCGTGTTATTTCAATCAAAATATTTGAAGATTGTTTTCTTGCTTTTTGTTCTTTTTGATCATTTATCAAAAGTTTTGGATTGCTTATTTTTCAAAATATACCATAAATATCCAATATGTATGCATTTTACCTTTTTTTCTCAACTTCATCAAAGTTCCAAAATATGTCTCAACGAAGTCCAATCATGCAAATTACACTCAATTTTTAACAGTTCAATTGTTTTTTAACAGGTGAAGTGAAAATGGCAGAAAACATTTTGTTTACAGTAATACCATTTTAAATGTACATTCTTCACCACTATTCATCAGTTTTTGGTCTATGAATAATAACGTTACGACTTAGTACTCAATACTATTGAGTCAATAGTACATAAAATGAGTTTAAAACTTAATTACCATGGTAACTAAAAACATCATATTCTGGTATAGTACATCAAAAACACATTTAGTCTTATTTTTGAGGATTCGTAAATAAATTGAATTTCACCTTGCTTGAATGTTATCAGCATGCATCGTTTATCTTTATGTACATATTTGACAACCCGTTAAGTTGACAATATATGCTACGTTGTATGGCTCACGGTAACTAAAATATAACTAACTGGAGAACTGATAAGTGAATCCTATATTTTATGCAGATATTATTGTAAATTAGTGAGTTCTGAAAGACATGATGCGTGACTGTACTTTATATGTTTATATTGTATGCACATTCTGTAAATAATCCAGTAAACATGAGTGTAATACCAGATAAATTGTTATTGAAATCAAATATGAAATATGTATGATTAGCTTTATCGGGTAAAAATTCATGAACTAATGAATAAGGTTTTAACAACCTCTGTGTTTTCATTCTTCTTTTTGCTTCAACTTCTCAAACCAATGGTCTACCTACACCATTTGTAGGTGTATGTGAAGGTTTATTTTTTAGCTTTCTCCAATAAAAACATTGAATAAATTAACGACTTAAGCCTATATGCCTTTTATAAATTAATTAAGTTGACACAAGTAAAATAAAGAATGAAGTATCCTCCAAAAATTCCATAACTACAACTGGATGGTGAATAACCATATTTTCTAGAAACTTCCTCATTTCAAAATTCATACAGCCTGTCAACGCCGCACTAGAAATACTCATTATGAGTAACGTCGAGAGGATACCGTTGCTATCCACTACTAAACGTTTCCATCATTCCAATTACAACAATGGAACTCCAAGTGGATATTTGTTACTTTCGGTCCCACAGACTGAGAATACGTCCATTGTTCAGAAGTTAAGAAATTGTGGAAACTATTCTGGATTAATTGTTGCCATTAGCATAACAGTGATAGTAGTCATCCTTATTGTTGGAATTACGTATCATGTTGATGTTTCAGAATTGACTGTAACTAATAAGAGCAATGGGTTGAAGATGTCTTCACCTTCTAATGAGCTTTACGCACCGGAAGTTAGCAAAACGCACAACACTGAATTAGAGACACCACTAGGAAGATTAAAAGGTTACATTCGAAAGAGTCGCAAAGGCCGAGATTTTATTTCATTCTACAAAGTTCCTTTTGCAAAACCACCAATCGGCAAACTACGCTTTAAGGTGAATTAAACTATACTGTAAAACGATCAAAAAATTATTCCCAAATTACAACACTGCATCACATGAAAACAGGACCCGCAACCAGTGGAAAGGTGGAATGGAATTCGTGATATTACCGAAGTTGCACCATCCTGCATTCAAAAGTCGAAACACGTAGAAGAAAATATAGCGACAGGAGTAGAGGACTGTCTATACAGCAATATATATGTAATTTAGTAAATCGAATTATTACAAATTAAACACAGTTTATATTTAGTTATGCATAATTTTTTAATATTAAGTATTTGAAATTATTTTTTGAAATGGCAGGTTCCTTACATCACCGGAAACTCCCGTGATCTTCCTGTCATGGTTTATATACATGGCGGTGTAAGTACTTTGTGATGTCTAAAAAAACATGTAAATTGCGCATAATTCAGGTTAAGAATTGATCACCGTTACGTTTTTAAAATCATTTAACAGGGATTTGGTGATGGTAATGGAAGTCGATTTGGCGCAGAATATTTCATGGATGAAGATGTAGTCCTTTTAACTTTCGAATATCGTCTTGGACTCTTTGGTAAAAATATAGATTATGTTTGGCATATGAATATGTTGTGTACTGTGGACTACAGGCTGTAGTGTACAAACGTACGATAAAAGTCTTGTAATTATTTGGTCAAGGTTTTTTAAACACTGGAGACCGAGAGGCGACTGGAAACATGGGATTTAAGGTAAGGTAATTAAAATAGAAATATACGATTATGTACATAAGTAAATTCATACGAAATTAAACTGGAAGCAACTGAAAGAAAAATTATAATTAAATTGTAATTAGGACCAAGTCATGTTTTTAAAGTGGACAAGAGACAACATTCGCTATTTTAATGGTGACCCTGATCGTGTAACAATATTTGGAAATTCTGTAGGAGGTTTCTCCGTGAGCTTCCAAATGATATCTCCGATGTCAAACGGTATTAATTTAAAACAAAGTATATTTTTGAGAACGTAGCAATCATTTTGTTTTTTGATATAACTGATTTTTTAACTCTATATTTTGAAGCTAGGCCTTTTTCACAGGGCAATATCTCAAAGTGGAACAGTACTTAGTGAAAGCACTACTATTTTCGATTTACATCCTGAATTGACAAAGAAAGCTGCTGCTGAAGCTTTTAATTGCTCTTTGGAAAATTCTGAAGTTTTCCTGAATTGTCTCAGAACTATTCCCGCAGATGATTTAGCTTTAGCCCAAATAAAATCACCGGACATAAAATATGCTCTAACTGTGGAACATGGCTTTGATCCTAATAATTTAACTGATGTTTTCATGCCTGATAAACCGTACAATTTGCTGAAAGCAGGGAAGGTGAACAAAGTTCCTTATATAATGGGAGTAGTATCAACGGAATGGATTTCATCTTCATTAAGTAATTTCCTGTTCCTAAAAAACCTGATTAGCTTTAATTTATACTTTATCCCATCATCAATTCGTTGACTTGACCATACATATTCTTTAAAATGAATTGCAGGTGTATTAAAAAATGTTGAGTTAACCGAACAACTTAATACCAACTTTTCTCAATTCGCCCCGCAGCTTTTGGGAATGGAACTTACTCCTGAAGAAAGCCAGACAATTAAATCATTCTACTTTCAAAACAATCCTATTAGTAACGAAACAGAAAGGAGCTTAACAAATTTAATATCAGACCGGGTCATGGTGCACGGTACAAAAGTTACTGCAGACTTTCACTCAAAAGTTAGTGAAACATATTTGTACTACCTGTCCAAGCGACCTGCAAAAAGTTATTCGGACAAAGTATCGATGGAATTTCCAAGATTAAACACTAGCGCAGTTGTTTCACATGCCGACGAGTTGCAATTTCAATTTCCGTACTACGGATATCCCCAATATTCAGTGGGAGACAAGGACTATTTTCCATTTTCCGAATTTTTTGTTAAATTATGGGCACAATTTGCAGCTACTGGGTAAAATTTCCTGAGTACAAATTTTGGGGTTTCAGTTCAAGCTAAATTGTAATTACCAACTTGACTGTTTACAGGAAACCGAGAATTGAGGGAAGGCTGACGGATTGGAAACCTTTGAACAGTGGTGATCCAGACCAGTCTGCAATTTGGTATGAGCTCAACGATTTCACAGGAGCCACAACAGTACTCAATGAAAGGATGAATTTCTGGGATCA